>CM053028.1:305803520-305816020 GCA_028564925.1 Lithobates sylvaticus | reverse complement strand
GGGTAATGTGAATTTTTCACACTTGCATGGTCTCTCAATAGGGCTACTTTCACACTGAGGTGTTTTTACAGGCGTTTTTGTACTAAAAATAGAGACCGAAAAGCGCCTGTAAACTGCCTCTTCTGCAGCCCCAGTGTGAACACCCAAGTGCTTTCACATTGGGGCGACGCTTACAGGATGGGAAAAAAAGTCCTGCAAGCAGCACCTTCAGGGCGGTGGGGGAGCTCCTAAACTGCCCCTGCCCTTGAAATCAATGGACACCGCTGCCGAAGCACCGCTTTTTGGGTGCTTTTAACCCTTTCCTCGGCCGCTAGTGGGGGTGAAAAGCGTCCCGCTAGCGGCCGAAAAGTGACACTATAACATCGGTAAAGCCCCCCTGCCCCAGTGTGAAAGCAGCCTAAAGCCCCATACACACGGTCGGATTTTTTCATGGATTCTGTCCGATCGGACAATGTTGTTGAAAAATCAGACCGTGTGTATGCACCATCGGACAGTGTACGTCGGATTGTCCGACGGACAAAGTCCTATCTCCTGCTGGATAGATTTGCCGACAACACGGTCCGATCACACCAAATCCGATCGTGTGTACGGTTGTCCGACGGACAAAGTGCTACGCATGCTCAGAAGAAATTCTGTGACGGAAGCGCTCGGTCAGGTAAAACTACCTTTCCTAATCGACACAGCACATTCGTCACGCTGCAATGTTAAAATGTCTTTAATGCAGCGCATTCTCTTTTTCTTTACAATGCAACAAGAATGACTTGTTTTAGCTGCTCCTATTCACCCGCACTTCTCACAAACTTAGTTCTTTATTACTTTTCAGGATTTATACACTACATGTTTATTTTTACTCAGATCGTAAAAGAATCTTTGTTATATTTTTAGCATGATTTTTTTTTTTTTTTTTTTTTGGGAATACATATTTGAAGGAGATTTTATTTATGTTTTTTGGAGGGGGGTTGTGTGTCTCAACTTAGCCAAACCACATTATTAACATTTGTATTTGTTGCCTAAATTTACTAGGAGTTTGTTGGTTGTTGGTGCCCCTTGTTAATTCTACTTTAGGATTAGTGAAATGTACCTGCCTACTCAAAGAAAAACTGTCATTGTAGAAAAGTAAAACACAATAGTCAATGATTATTTCAAATCAAAAAAAACCTTTATTTAGGTCTCAGCAACAAACCAAAGAGGAACGCAGCCATGGTGAAACTTGGGGAATTTGTAAAGCCTTGGACCCCCACGGCAACCATCAATTTTCAAGCGTAGAAAATTGGGGGCCTGAGGAGTACGTATATTAAGGGGAGTGCAATCTGGTCCTGAAGTCCAAAGCATCCGGAACTGCAGCAGATGCCATCTAGGTCCCCAGGCTCTGGTACTACGAGAGGCTCCATCTTCTCTCAGACCAGACTGAATCCAGGTCGTCACTCTCAGGTCTTCCTTCCACGCTTCCTTGCACGCTGTGGCTGTCGTGCTGGTGGGGTGGCAGAAGGAGGAGGAGGAGGAGCATGGTAACTATGGCAAACATGTGTGAGGGGAGTCATCTCCCCAGCCCTCCCCTTATTTAGGACATGGAGGATGAGCCCCTCACACATGTTGCCTTGCCTCACCTCCATACCCTTCATTTTAGTGACAACCACGGAGCCAAAGGTCTCCTCGTCGGTGGGTGTGGCATGTAGGGAGGCTGAAGCCTCTCTGATCATCCGGAGCGCTGACTCTCCTGCCTCACCCCCCCTTCTCGCCCTTCTGTAGGGAAGGCGGAGGGGAGAGACTTGGGAGACAGTCCGGCTCCTACGCCTACCCCCCTGTTGGCTGCCACTACCCACCTCTTGGCTGCCACTAACCCCTGCCTCCTCCTGACTCCCACCTCCTGGCTGAGGTCTTCCTGTGTATGAAAAAGGGACATAGTTTCAGTTATTTGTTCATCAAACACACACAATTCTCATCTAGTGACTGTTGCAAAATGTTTACAAATAGAAAACCATACAATTCTCAGCCCTGCAGTTTAGATTCTGGCCCCAAATGTCTCCAACACTACTGTCAGTTGATATGTCAAACACGTTAGGAACTAAGCAATTGGGGATCCTGAATTAAGTGAACATCATTCATTATTCACATAAATGGTAACAAAACTACTATACCTGGAACTATACCTGGAACACCTCTTCCATACTGGAAGGCCCAGGTTGCTCCTCGGAAGCCTCATCAGGGGTGGCCTGCGTGGAAGGAGGAGTCGAGAGTGGCTCCGTGACATCAGCCTGGTCTTTAAAAAAATGTAGACTCTGATAGTACCAGAGCTTGGGGACATAGACCTCATCTGCTGCAGTTGCAGTTTCTTCCGACTTCACGACCTTCTTGCGCTCCCTGATATACGCACT
The DNA here is from genome assembly GCA_028564925.1 of Lithobates sylvaticus. Classification (NCBI taxonomy): domain Eukaryota; kingdom Metazoa; phylum Chordata; class Amphibia; order Anura; family Ranidae; genus Lithobates; species Lithobates sylvaticus. The sequence continues at coordinate 305,813,645 of CM053028.1, read as the reverse complement.
CCTCAGGCTGCCAATTTTCTTTCTTATATCATCAACAGTTGCCGTGGGGAACCTTGGCTTGACAAATTCCACAAGTTCCTCCAGGGCTGTGTGCCTCTTTGGTTTGATGCTATAATGGGGGTGTTTAGCCTGCCATAAAATGGGAAATTCCCTGTATTTGGCAATGAAGAGGGGGAGAAAACTCATGTCGTTGAATCCCTTCATAATCTCTGCAAGACACAACACCACACAAAACACTATAAATTATGTCAGGCTAAACTCTCCTAATCTTCCCATAAAGAAGCCTCAAGTTCGAATCAGTCTAGGCTAGTTATGTACCAACGTCAAATTGTACCTTCGTTTCTAGCGATCGTCTCGTGCGTGAGCTTTCTCTCCCCTCGTCTCCCAGATCGTGGCTACGACACAGGCGTGTGACGTTTTATATCCAGTGCGCATGCGTCAAACTCCGCCCGCCCCTGACGATCTTTCTCGTCTATTCCCCACCCATTCTCTTTACGGCGCAGTGGGGAGAGCACATGGCGGGGACACAGCAGGTGCGCCCCAAATATCCCACCAACGAGGAGGAGGACGAGGAAAGTCCGGAGGCAGAAACGTCCCGATCCCGGAGCCTGAAATTCAAGGCCTCCAATATGTCATTTGGAGAAATGTTGGAGATGGTGGACATATTAAAGAGGAGCGACTATGATGGGAAGTATGGGCCTTACCTCAACCCCAATGTCCGCAAGGCCAAGATCATGTCTAAAGTTGTGAGGAGGCTGTACAATCAGTTTGGGGTACAACGATCCAAGGAGCAACTGAGGAAACGCTGGTCAGACCTGAAACTGAGGGAGGCCGATCAGTACAGAAAGATCAAGCGAATTCTTCAAAAAAGTAAGTAGTTGTGTTTTGTGTTTTATTTCTTGCTTGCATACTGCTCCATGTGGTTTGATTTTTACAAAGTTGTACATTCCAAAATGGCCACTTTCAGGTTCGTCTGTGCATTCGATCGTACTCAGCCTCGATCTTTCTGCCACTGTCATGTTCGTGTGTGTCCATTCGATCGTACGCAACCTTGATCGTTCGGCCACTTATAATACGAGGTTTGGTGAAGTTTTTATTGAAAGGAAGTTTGTTCTCACTAGAGATGTCAGCAAGAGCGTAAACCAAATTTAGTCAATGTAAAGGAGAGGTCACTCATTAGCTTTTTACCCATCTGGACTCTAGAGCACTAGTGCTGGGACACCCAAACCCCCTTTTTATTAGGCTTTTCCACACATGTGCTCCAGTGGATACTAGAGGGGGGTCTCCATCACACAAACTTCTACCAAAAAGCTAGTAAGTTTAGCACCTTTACAAAGTGACTACATTCATGTAGTTGGCATTTGTAACTGGCCAAACAAAAATAGTGTCCGTCACTTTCAAGCAATGTTTGTCATTTCCTATTTCTGCCCTCAATAGATTGTGTTGCTAAATCTTCCTTTTGTACATTCTCATAGGGGAGCGCAAACTTGGGCCGTCTGAGGAAACCCCAAAACCAACACCTCCCAAAAAAGGGGAAAGAGCAGAAGCAGAGGAGGAGGAGGAGGAAGGAGAGATCATCGAACTTTGAGAACTTGTCACCACAACAGGTGAGTGTGGGAGAACACAGCTACTGGTAAGCTAATCAATGTATGGCTGCCTCATTTCCAACACCCGATTTTTGTTTGTTTGTGGTTTTTAGGTGATGTGGATGTTGTGGAAGAAAAATCGCACTTTACCACAGAGAGTGCCCACGTACTCATCGGGGAGATAATGGTCTGCAATAGAGATCTAGATTACATAAAGCAAAACATCAATGATGTTCAACAAAAATTGAAGAACATCATTGATGTTTTAGGAAAAATATGAAAACGCACCAAGTAATTAACACACATTTGTGCCTGCTTCTGAACACATTTGCAACTTAAGAACTGTGTGAAATTTGGAACATGCACACATTGTGTCCACATGTGCTAGCTCCCATCATGGTGGATGAATGCCAACGTTTTTTTGGGGGTGCAACCACTTTACGAACTACGAAAGTGGTTGTGGTGAAGGGGTTGCACCCCCAAAAAACGTCCATTCATCCCCATGATGGAAAATGGCACTTTTGAAGCTTCTAGGCATGTGTTTTACCATCTAATGACCATTTTCAGACCCAAATTGTGTGCATATTCTAAATTTCCACTTTCCAGGGGTGACCCCCCATGTGATGAAGGCAAGATCAAACACACTTTGAACATAATAGTCATGTCTGATCTTGTCTTCACTTTAGAAAGTTGAACTTTCCTAGTTCATAGGTTCTGTTTTGCTCCATGCCTGGTTTTACCAATTGCGGAATGTTTGTAAACAATGTTGTAAATAACCAAGATGTTGTCAGTTTGGGCAAGAAGATTGTAAACGCACTTGTGAATGTTTTCCAAGTAAACTTTTTTAATTTTCTAAATGTGTGGCTTCCTTATTTAAAAAACACAATGCATTATGTATGTCAAATGTAAAGGATATGGGGGGCAATGGGTGTTATTTACTAAAGGCAAGTCCACTTTGCACTGCAAGTTTCTTTTCCAGGGCACTTTTTCACTGCACTTGTAGAGCATAGTGGATTTGACTTATGTAAATGACACCCACAGTGCTTTGTACGAAAACACGGAGCACAGCATTTTTGAGAATACACACATGTCTGACCTGGTGATGAAAAGGAGTATTTTGGGTGTCAGTTATGCAGTACAAACCTTCTCTAGACCAAAGATTAGGTAGCAAACACACAACATGAGAATAATCTTTTTGGGAAGAAGAGACTGTTACCTCCTTTTGCCCAGAAAGTGCATTCCCACTGTCGAAGGCAAAGGGAAAAAATTTAAAGGTAAAATAAGCTAAAAAGAATACGGAAATGACAAGAAATCATAGGTTGGTTGAAAAATAAGATTTATTAAAAAATGCCTCTCACACATCGTCAGGCAGAGCAATGGCCCCCCTACCCACAAAGTAGTCCATATATTGCTCGCGGACCGCGCGGGCATTTAGAGGGGGCAAGCCTGGACGTGCCACTTGAAGGGCTGTGAGGTCAGCATTTGGAGGGCCCTCCACATCTGGGCCAACGGGCACCACATAGTTCCTGTTATGTCTTTTGAGGAAGTTGTGCAATATGCAACAGGCAAGAACTATGTGGTTCAGTTTGTATTCCGCCAAGTTAATTGCCGTCAAGAACAGGCGGAAGCGGCTGGCCAGGATGCCAAAAGTGTTCTCCACAACTCTTCGGGCTCTGGACAGCCTGTAGTTGAAGACCCTCTGGTCTGGGGTGAGGGTCCTCATCGGGAACGGCCTCATCAGATGGGGAGTCATGCAAACGCTTCATCTGCGACAAAGACGAAGGGGAGTCCTTCTGCATTCTCCTCTGGAGGTGGCAAGCACAGACTGCCACTTTGGAGACGCGAGTAGAACTCCGTGTGCGCAATGGCACCACCATCCGAGATCCGGCCGTTCATCCCCACGTCCACATACATAAATTCATATGTCGCCGACACCACCGCCAACATCACTACACTATTAAACCCTTTATAATTATAATAGTAGGACCCCGAGTTGGGCGGTGGGACGATGCGGACGTGTTTCCCATCAATTGCCCCTCCGCAGTTAGGAAAGTCCCAACGGCTGGCAAAGTGGGAGGCCACAGTCTGCCATTCCTGTGGCGTGGAAGGGAACTGTGGAGTGAAACAAGAAAAAATAATTAGTCACTTTGCACATAAACATTGCAAGCAGATTAGACAATCAACATCTTGGAACAAGAGCATTGTATAAAATTGGAGGCAGGAAAGTATTTGCACAGAAAAGTAGAGGCTCACCTTCACAGATTACTCACCCCCCATCAATCCCCCCACTTCTGATGGGACATTGGCAATAACTAGGGTTTTGGGGGGGGGGGGGGGGTGGTGTTGGACAGGTAACCTTCTGCACTTCATTGATTGGCAAATGGCTCAATAATGTGTGCTAGTTTGGCCAGACCCTCTGTACTTAACACTATTGGCAGCCCCCAGGAAAGCTAAACTAACATTTCAAACCCCCCCCCCCCTCCCACAAAAAAAAGGAAAGCACATTGTGACATTCTGAAATTACCAAGCAAGCTAATAGGAGGGAAAGAACACAAAAAAATAGGAAATGGAAAGTATGGAGGCAGCCCCTTGCACTACATGCTTTGCTGAATTCATCCCTAAAGATGCCCACTATAAAAGAGGTAGGTATATAGTGTGTATTGACCTTGGGAAAGCCAGCAGATAGAGGATTGGTACCATCTGACAGAGCAGTTGGGGGAGGGGGTTCCTAATGCGTTTGCCCCCCCCCCCCCACCAAAAAATAAATAAAAAAAAGGGGGCTCTACATGAAGTAAACCACACAGCAAACATTTGTGCATATTTTAGGGGGTGTTTGGGGGCAAACAATACTATGCAGCAGACAAAAGACATTGCTTAAGTGACTAGGCCATAGGTGTCTATTGGGGCAGAAGAGCATGCTGGGCAGGTAAGTGAAGGGAAAAATGCATGAAGGAGAAAAGGGGCACAGCATATTAGAGCCTATTGCAATCATGGTAATTAGGGAAGGAGGTCAAAAATAGAAGACATTAGCAAACAGAGCATACATAGAAGGGAATAGTAAAGTATAAATGTTACCTTAATATAGTCCTCCTGCAGGACCTCGATGATGGCAGAACAGGTCTCTGGAATAATGATTCCCAGGGCCTGGGGAGAGATACCTGAAGAGAACTTCAAATCCTGAAGACTTCTCCCTGTCGCCAAGTACCTCAACGTGGCAACAAGCCTCTGCTCCGGAGTAATGGCTTGTCTCATGCAGGTATTCTGCCGGCTGATAAAGGGGGTCAGCAAAGCCAAAAGACGGTGAAAATCGGGGTCCGTCATCCGGAGAAAGTTCCTGAAATCATCAGGATTATTCTCCCGGATCTCACGAAGCAAAGGCATGTGCGAGAATTGGTCACGCTGAAGCAACCAATTCTTGGTCCACATACTCCTCGTCACTCTGTTCATGGACGGGTCTTGGGTCAAAGCTAAAAGCCCGACACCAATTCCGCGTACAGCATGAACTCGTCGACGAGTACGCACGGGAAACATTGCTCAGAAGGTCACAAAAGGTCGGCTGGTCAGAACGGACAACCAGAAAGCACCGATAAACAGCAAGGCCTGAAAGAACGAAATGAATACCAGAAACGAGCAGACAATAAGCAGTGCAAATCAAAGCGTCCTATATCAAGATATAGGCCGCAATGACCAACAAATGCGAACTGACTACACGCACTAATAAACAGATACGCACGACAAGCACAAACTGAAGAGCAGTAACGATCTGAGTCAGAAAACTGAGAAGCGCGAATCTTAAGTCACCAAACTTCGACTAACTCGCGATAAACACGGGATCAGCAGAAGGAGCCCAACGGGTGCCTGACGTGGTGCTGAACTTCCCTTTTCTAATCTCGTGGAAGACGACTTACGTCACGACGTTCTTGCAGACCGGATATTCCGACAACGTAGTCCGACCGTGTGTACGCAACACCAACATCGGACAAAGTATGACGGACAGGATCCGACCGACATGGTCCGCGGATAGTCCGACCGTGTGTATGGGGCTTAATGGTGGTCTGAAAACCGCTTCATCTAAAGCTGTTTCTTAAAGTGGCACTTTTTTTCTCCAAAAATAATCCATACACATCCACTACCTAAAGTAGAATTGCAGCCTAACACCAACTAGTCTTAAAAAAAGTTCCCTTCCCTCTCCAGCTTCCTATGCTGCCTAACCCATGTAATAAAGATGCTTATACCTATTTTTAATCTGCTCCGGTCCAGTTGCATGAGCCGCTGTGTTAGTCAGTGGTGGCTGCAGGGAGAGAAACGGCTGGGAATTCCGGGAGCCATGATGTCACTCATAGACTCCTATGTCGCAGCTGATGTCAGTAGCAGGAAGGTAAGGAGCATTTTTAGGACTAGTAAGTGTTGGGCTGGAAATCTCCTTTAATACCCCTGTAATCTAATTTTCATGAATTTTGTTTCTTACTGTGTTTTCTGTCTCCTTATAACATCATCCACAAGCTCCCAAACCTCTCCTTTTCCCCTCTCACTTGCATTTGTTTGGAATGAGCAGTGCATGTCAGTTGCGGTTATGTGTACTGCTGTATGCACACTACAATTCTCAGTTCCTTGTCCACCCTGTGATTGAGCAAGAGTGTGTGGCTGCATTCCTACATACAGTGGGACCATTGAGAACAAACATAGCCACCCTTTAACAGGAAGTTGGATAACTGCTGCAAAAAAGAGGAAACTGGCAGCAGTAGAAGGTCCTTTTTTTAAAAAGTTTAAAGTGGTACTAAACAGTGTTTAATTTACATTCTCCCTTCTCGTTCTGTATGTGGATGATGGCACTGTAATTATTTTAATGCAAAAAAACATCCAAGTACCCTTTTACTAATCAATATACAGTTGTCACATGACCCAGCTCTTTCCCAGCCTGTCTACAGGAAAACTGTGGCATGAGGAGCTTCTTGTCCTCTGCTGCTGGTCACATGTTCAAATTAAAAAAAAAACAGCCTTTGGGATACAAAGTAAAAATAGTTAATATCAATAAACTGTTTTAAATTGTCATACAAATATATATTTGAAATCAAATCTTTATTATTTTTTGGCAATAACATGGTATGGCTGGATTTCTGCCAGTCACAGACTGTGCCACTCCCCTCAAGCCTGTGTCTTAGAATAATGGGGAGATGAAGCCTCTAGCAATCAAGATGTAATATCGCACCCCCATTGTATTTGTATTATTGCATTTTGTATGGAGGAGGAGGGAGGGAGTGGCCTGTCATTTACCACTGTGTATACGCTCACATGTGTGACTCTATAGTCATATGGGCTGTTCCGATGTGAGGAGGAAATGCTTATAGTAGAAAATACACTGAAAGCTGAGCATGTGCACTAGCTGCCAACTGCAGTGGGGACATGGACAGGAGGGGGAGAGCGAGAACAGCAGGATCAACCAAATTTTTGAAGAATACAGAAGATGAATCCCATAGTGACAGAGTGCGTATGAACAGCATGTAATACACCATTTTAATAGTTTTTGCAGGCAGGAATAATGATTTCCTCAGGACGGTAAACTGGGCAGTTTCTCACAGTTCTCTGATGGTGTCACAGTCTTGCCCTTTGCTGTGGTTGCAAATCTATGTTAAGCCCCTGAGTAAATTTTCTGAGATACAGAATTTTGGGTTTTCAATAGCTATAAGCCATAAACCTCAAAATGAAAATAAATAAATGCTTGAAATATATCACTCTGTGTGTAATTAATCTATATAATATACGAGTTTCACTTTTTGAATTGAATTACTGAAATAAATTAACTTTTTGATATTCAAATTTTTTGAGATGCACCTGTACATGGAGTCAGACTAAACATACACATGTTAAAATCACTTAAAATCAATGTATGGTCAATATCATATTGTTCTTATGCTAAATGTAATTAAATATAATTTCTCACTATACCATATTCCAGCAGTGAACATAGGACATAAAGGAAGGCACTAGTGATAATATATCCATAACATCTAATCCCTGAGTTAGTTACCAAATCAAAAACGAAGCCTGAGAAATCATATGGAGGAAATGATATTCACTGAGGTTTAGCACTTCACTATACTTACACATACAGTATCTCACAAAAGTGAGTACACCCCTCACATTTTTGTAAATATTTTTATTATATCTTTTCATGTGACAAGACTGAAGAAATGACACTTTGCTACAATGTAAAGTAGTGAGTGTACAGCTTGTGTAACAGTGTAAATTTGCTGTCCCCTCAAAATAACGCAACACACAGCCATTAATGTCTAAACCGCTGGCAACAAAAGTGAGTACACCCCTAGGCGAAAATGTCCAAATTGGGCCCAATTAGCCATCTTCCCTCCCGATGTCATGTGACTCGTTAGTGTTAATGGGGAGCAGGTGTGTTAAATTTGGTGTTGTCGCTCTCACTCTCTCATACCGGTCACTGGAAGATCAACATGGCACCTCATGGGAAAGAACTCTCTGAGGATCTGAAAAAAATTATTGTTGCTCTACCTAAAGATGGCCTAGGCTATAAAAAGATTGCCAAGACCCTGAATCTGAGCTGCAGCACGGTGGCCAAGACCATACAGTGGTTTAACAGGACAGGTTGCACTCAGAACCAGCCTCGCCATGGTCTATCAAAAAGTTGAGTTCACGTGCTCAGCATCATATGCCAAGGTTGTCTTTGGGAAATATATGCATTGCTGCAGAGGTTGAAGGGGTGGGGGGTCAGCCTGTCAGTTTTCAGACCATACGCCGCACATTGCATCAAATTGGTCTGCATGGTGTCCCAGAAGAAACTGCAAACAGTTTGCTGAAGACTGGATTACTGGAACCATGTCCTGTGGGCTGATGAGACCAAGATAAACTTATTTGGTTCCGATGGTGTCAAGCGTGTGTGGCGGCAACCAGGTGAGGAGTACAAAGACAAGTTTGTCTTGACTACAGTCAAGCATGGTGGTGGGAGTGTCATGGTCTGGGGGTGCATGAGTGCTGCCGGCACTGGGGAGCTACAGTTCATTGAGGGAACCATGAATGCCAACATGTACTGTGACATACTGAAGCAGAGCATGATACCCTCCCTTCGGAGACTGGGCCGCAGGGCAGAATTCCAACATAATGACCCCAAACACACCTCCAAGATGACCACTGCCTTGCTAAAGAAGCTGAGGGTAAAGGTGATGGACTGGCCAAGCATGTCTCCAGACCTAAACCCTATTGAGCATCTGTGGGGCATCCTCCAACGGAAGGTGGAGGAGCACAAGGTCTCTAACATCCACCAGGTCCGTGATGTCATCGTGAAGGTGTGGAAGAGGACTCCAGTGGCAACCTGTGATGCTCCGGTGAACTCCATGCCCAAGAGGGTTAAGGTAGTGCTGGAAAATAATTGTGGCCACGCAAAATATTGACACTTTGAGACCAATTTGGACATTTTCACTTAGGGGTGTACTCACTTTTGTTGCCAGTGGTTTAGACATTAATGGCTGTGTGTTGAGTTATTTTGAGGGGACAGCAAATTTACACTGCTTTACAAGCTGTACACTCAGCACTTTACATTGTAGCAAAGTGTAATTTCTTCATGAAAAGATATAATAAAATATTTACAAAAATGTGAGGGGTGTACTCACTTTTGTGAGATGCTGTATATATCCATACTCGCTGTGTTTCTGCCGACTTTGACTCTTTCGCCAAATAATCAAATTCTGTATCATGCAGACAAATGTATTGGAGCTAAATCATCAGCACTCCGTCAGATGTTGCCAAGTTCTGGACCACTGCATATGCCAACCATCCCTGCACTGTAGCAATATACTGTGAAAGAGGCAGCAAACTCTGCATCAGTTTTGTATAACTGCAAGCCAAAGAAAGTGTAGCAGCTGAAACGGTTAACAATATGTTTCTGCACTCAAATATAAAGAAAGAAGCAGCTGAGGTGAAATATGAGTTATTGTTAAATGACTGCAGCAATTATGGAGATGTCGCTATACTTAGACTTTTTGTATCCACCTTCATTGTAAATCAGCTAACCTTTCAGCCTGTGCATCTTGGCATCCAGCTATATCACACTGACAGATGCCCAGCTTCAATATAGTCACAAAACTTCCTTGATTTGCCAGTTTTTAATTAGCGTCCATGAATCTATCTCCAGTCAACCACATAGGAAACCAGCTGTCAGAACGCATCTCTCTGGTGCATTTCCACCCACTAAGGCAGGGGTGTCAAACTCAATTTCATCACGGGTCGTATCAGCATTATGGTTTCCCCCAAAGGGCCGGTTGTATCTATAAATGTATCTGCTCTTCATCATATTAATTGATTGCCTCTGCATTTGATTATTCCTGGTTTTAGTAATACCTTAAGGCTTAAAATGATTGTAAAGGTTCGTTTTTATTTTATTTTTTTTAAAAACAAACATGTCATACTTTCCTGCTTGAGGGACGCCTCCATGTCCCGATCGCTCTGTGCAAGGGTTTTGCACAGAGCGGCCCCGATCCTTGCCCATCCTTGGCATTACCGTCTGTGCTATGCC
>CM053028.1:305576020-305793520 GCA_028564925.1 Lithobates sylvaticus | reverse complement strand
CCCCCCCCCCCCCCCCCCCCCCCCCCCCCCCCCCCCCCCCCCCCCCGCCCCCCCCCCCGCCCCCTCCGCTACCCTCGACACCCCCCCCCCACATTTAGCCCCCCTAGCCTTTTTTTATTTCCTTCTTTTCTATTTTTTATTTTTTTCCTTTTCCTACCCCCTTCTTTTTCCACTTTTTACACTACTACTCCCCCCTTTCCTGTCACCCTTGTCCCACATTTTTCTTCACCTTTTCCTCCTTTTCACTACCACCCCACCACCCCCACCCCCTTCGGTCCCCCACCAACCCCCCCCACCCCCCCCCCCCCCCCCCCCGCTTGCGATCCAACCCCCCAACCCCCACCACCAAAAAAAGGAAGCAAACAGAAATATCACACATTTTTCTTTCCTCCCTTTCCCTCCCCCTTCCCCCTACCCACCTTTATTTTTCGCCCCCACCCCGTAACAAACGACAACCCCACCCTTTTGCCTCATTTCCTCCCTCCTTCCCCCTTTTTTTTCCTTATTTTTCCCCCGTACCCCCCCATCTTCTTATTTTTCTTTTTTTTCACCCCCTTTCTTTTCCTCCTATTTCCCTTTTAGTCCCCCCCCCCCCCCCCCGTCCCCTCCCCCCCGTCCCCTCCCCCTCCCTCTCCCTTACCCCCCCCCCCCCCCCCCCCCCCCCCCCCCCCCCCCCCCCCCACCCCCCCCCCCCCCCCCCCCCCCCCCCCCCCCCCCCCCCCCCCCCCCCCCACCCCCCCCCCCCCCCCCCCCCCCCCCCCCCCCCCCCCCCCCCCCCCCCCCCCCCCCCCCCCCCCCACCCCATTTACCCCCTTTATTCTTTTCTACCCCCCTATTTAATTTATTCCTATTTACTTTTCCCCCCATCCCCCCCCCACCCCCCCCCCTCCCCCCCCCCCCCCCCCCCCCCCCCCCCCCCCCCCCCCCCCCCCCCCCCCACCCCCCCCCCCCCCCTTCCCCCCCCCCCCCCCCCCCCCCCCCCCCCCCCCCCCCCCCCCACCCCCCCCCCTATTCTCCTTTTATCCTTTCTTCCCTACTTGCTTCCCTATTTTTTTTCTTTTTCCCGACCAACAAATAAAAAAAAAAAAACACCAACACCCCCACCGCCCACTTTTTCTTTTTTCCTCCCTTTTATTCTTTCTATTTATTTGGCTTTCCCCATCCTTCCTCCCCCCCCATTCCCCCCCTTTTTTCTTCCCCCCTTATTTCCCCCTCATTTAACCCCCTATTTCCCCTTTTTTTCCTTATTATTTTTCCTTCCCACTTTTTTAACTTTTCTCCCACCCCTATTTCCTCCACCCCCCCCCCCCCCTTCCCCCCTATATCCATCTATCCCCCCCCTCCCCCCCCCCATTTTCCCCCTTCCCCACAACTTTTCCCCACTCATTTCCCCCCCCCCCCTCCCCCTAATCCTATTCCCTCCTTAACTTTCCCCCTTACTTTTTCTTCTGTCCCCCCCCCCACTTTCTCCCCTATGATTTTTCCCCCCCTCTTTACCCCCCTTCCTCCCCCACCCCCCCCCCCACCTCCCCCCCCCCCCCCCCCCCCCCCCCCCCCCCCATTTTCCCCCCCCCCCCCCCCCCCCCCCCCCCCCCCCCCCCCCCCCCCCCCCCCCCCCCCCCCCCCCCCCCCCCCCCTTACCCCACCCACCCCCCCCCCCCCCCCCCCCCCACCCCCCCCCCCCCCCCCCCTTTCCCTACTTCCTCCTTCTTACTTAATTTTTCCCACCTTTTTTTTTCCCCCCCCCCTTTTTGTTTTTTTATTTTTCCCTTTCACTCCACCCCCCCCTCCTAACTCCCTTTTTATTATCTTTATCCGACTCCCCTTCCTCCCCCCCCCCCCCCCCCCCCCCCCCCCCCACCCCCCCCCCCCCCCCCCCGCCCACCCCCCCCCCCCCCCCCCCCCCCCCCCCCCCCCCCCCCCCCCCCCCCCCCCCCCCCCCCCCCCCCCCCACCCCCCCACCCCCCCCCCCCCCCCCCCCCCCCCCCCCCCCCCCCCCCCCCCCCCCCCCCCCCCCCCCCCCCCCCCCCCCCCCCCCCCCCCCCCCCCCCCCCCCCCCCCCCCCCCCCCCCCCCCCCCCCCCCCCCCCCCCCCCCCCCCCCCCCCCCCCCCCCCCCCCCCCCCCCCCCCCCCCCCCCCCCCCTATACCAATTGGCCTCTCCCGCTTGTTCCCCCTTCCCACCCCGGGGGGGGGGGGGTTATAAGATTTTGTACAGATTGGATAGTGCGAAGATAGAACTAAGTTCTCCCAATATCTTCAGAGTTTCCATCGTACCCAACAAATATGGGTGCATACCTTTTCCTCCAACCCTACCAACAACAGGGGAGGAGGCTTTTCATACCTTAGATGTAAGGAGGTGTCTTCTCCTATTTCCTAGAAGTTACTAGGGAATTCAGGAAGACAATGCGCTGTATTTAATCTTTTTCAGGTACTAGAAAAGGGGAAAAAGCCCTCTAAGAGTACTCTAGGTAGGTGGCTTTAGACAGAGGCAATTTCGGAGGCATACACAGCAGAGGAGAATCCCCTCCCTCCTGAATTGCCGCCCATTCCCCTAGCAACAACAGCATTGTCTTGGGCCGAGAGGGCCCCCCTTTTTTTTAAATAACAAACATGTCATACTTTCCTGCTCTGTGCAAGGATTTTGCACAGAGCGGCCCGATCCTCCTTTTCTGGGGTCCCGCGGAGGCGCTCCTGGCTCCTCCTCTTCGGCGAGTGCCCCCACAGAGACCTTATTTCCATGTGGGTACCCATGCGGGCATGCTCCCGAGTCTCGCTGATGTGTCCATTGACACAGACAGCAGGACTCGGCCTCGCCCCCGGCTCACGCGTCACTGGATTTGATTGACAGCAGTGGGAGCCAATGGCTCCTGCTGCTATCAATCTATCCAATGAGGACCCGAGACGGTGACTGGAGCTGCTGGGCTCGTGCTCATCACTGGAATGATCAGGTTCAGGTAAGAAAAAGGGGGACTCTGGGGGGCAGCTGCAGCACAGAAGGTTTTTCACCTTAATGCATAGAATGCCAAAAAAAACATAAGACTTTACAACTCCTTTAAGGAGGAACTGCAGTCTGCTCACATAATCTGTTATAAATACATCTTTGCCATTCTGAAGCTTCCCCCTAACCACTTTGCATATTATTTTATAAATACTGTGAAACTGTACTTGCCAAGTATGCTGCAGGAATCTCCCTCCACTGAGTCTGGCTGCATCCATTTTAACTGTGGGCAGCCGAAGCTGCTTGCCTGTTCACTTCCTGGATTTACACAGACACACAGAGGCATACCTCCAGCTCTGAAGACCTCATTGGCCCTCGTATGACTCACCCCCCCTCCCTTCCTGGCAAACTCTCACAAGAGTGAGAGAGAGCTGTGCATGATGTCATGAGCCTAGGCGTATTACCAGACAAGAAACAGTAAGTGGGCTGCATAAGGTATTTACTAGCAGAAAAAAAAATGTTTTACTATCCAAAGTTAAAACAACAAGGGCAGAAGATTTAATAGATTGAAAGTTGAAAAAATGACTGAAGGTCCGCTTTAAGCTGTGAAGGGCAGGTTCAGACGAGCACTGAACCCCCACACACTCCTGTAGCAGATGAGGCAAATCTGAAAAGGAGGGTTACATACCACTGGTTTCCACAATAAACTTTATTGGAGGCTGCTCAGACAGAACCTGGTTCTGCCATGGTGTTATATCTGAGCAAAAACATTTCCTGTGGATGTTCCCAGTGGTGTGCGACCCTCCATTTTAACTGGCAATGAATTATATTATTCTCATAATTGTAAGCAGACGTCCAGGGCACCCCCCTTACATCAGAGGTCCAGGGCCCCCCACCATTAGAAGTCAAGAGTCCCCCACCCTCCCTTACATCACAGTGCACCCCCACCCACTTACCTTGTTCTGCTGCCAGGAAGAAGCTGAGGGGGGGGGGGGGCTGGGAAGCAAAAAGTGCAGGGTCTATGGGAGGGGATCAGAGACCAACCACTCCGTTGCTGCACATATCTGGATCTGCTGAGCCAAGGGTGGTAAAGCAGCTGCAGAAGAGGTGCGAGGGCCACATAAAATGGCCTGACGGGGGGTGTGTTTAACACATGTGCACTAAGGGACTTCCTCATAGGTGAGTGGTGATGGGTATTTTCTTGTTACTCATTTAAATATATCTCAGCATGCATCCATCAATATACTATGCGTTCCTTCCCACACACAGCACTGCATTCCACTCCAAGTGGGAAGGATAATAAGGCCTGTCTGCATATTTGCATGCGCTCTGCTCCAAGGTGTTAACCTTGATTATCACCATCTGCTGTATATAGATTTTAACAAGAGCGTGCCAATATGCATGATTTCATATAAAGTTTTAACTAACCCTGATTTTAAATTTATTGTATTTGTAGTTTTTGTGCAACCGTATAGTAACTTAAAGAGGAAGTAAACCCTCTTTTACAACTTTAGCTTACAGGTAAGCCTATATTAAGGCTTGCCTGTAGCTAACAGGAATATCTCCTAAACCTGCACGGTTTAGGAGATATACCTGTATTTGCATGTGCCGACGTCATGCGGCACATGCGCACTAGCGACAACTGAAGCAACGGCGATATATGCCGATGCTTCAGTTGTTATATGCCGCTCTCGTGCGCATGCGCGTGACATCATCGCGGCTCCGGCAAATCACAGCGCCGGAGCCGCGATACCCGGAAGTCACTCCGGGAGAAGATGTCGGCGGTCAGAGGGGGAGAAGAGGACCGATGCCGAGGCTTCGATCTCAGGTAAGTGATACATAATTAGCTAGTATGCTATGCATACTATCTAATTATGCCTTTGTCTTGCAGGGTTTTTTTTTTTTTAGTTTTTGTTAAGAGGGTTTACTTCCTCTTTAAGACAATTTCTTAGCTCCGTTGTTTTTTTGTTTTTCATAATATATATTATGTCTATCATACATGCTGAAACCAGTAAATAACTCATTATATGCACATTTATAGTGTACAAAGAAAACAAAGCCAGCCAGTGCTATAACAAAAAGCTGCTTGCAATCTAGGTCAATGTACAAACCCTTGGCAAAACCAATAATAATTGCAGAGCTAAAAATAAATAAAAAGAATACAAAATGTTATTTTATGTACTTGTATAGCGCCATAAATTTACGCAGTGCTTTACATATACATTGTACATTCACATCAGTCCCTGCCCTCAAGGAGCTTACAACCTAAGGTCCCTAACTCACATTAATACATACTAGGGGCAATTTTAGACAGGATCCGATTAACCTACCAGCATGTCTTTTAGAGTGTGGGAGGAAACCGGAGGGCCCGGAGGAAACCCACGCAGGCACAGGGAGAACATGCAAACTCCAAGCAGATGGTGTCAAGGTCGGGATTTGATCCAGTGACCCTTTTTGCTGCTAGGTGAAAGTGCTTACCACTACACCACTGTGCTGCCCATAAATCATAGAGAACAGTATACTCCTTAGGAATACTCAAAATGGATTAAATCCCCCCAATTTGATCCCTTTTGAGTATTCCTAAGTACTCCACCTTGATTAGTAGGATGGTTGTCCTATTTTATACTGTGCTCTATGATTTAGTATTCATTTTTTATTTATTTTTAGCGCTGCAATTCTTATTGATTGTTCTTCACATTTAGTGTGATGCCATCACTGAGTACGTTGCTTGAATGCAGGCGATAAATAAATGTGTAACATACTTGTCACCACACCATCAAAAGATGTCCCTTGATGGGGGAGGCGAACTGTGGGTTTTCAGCATGGCTGGCTGAAGACTGATTCATGGCAGCTAATTCAAAACTTAGCAGCAGTGTGGTTTCACCTGCTGCACTTTCTATGGCTCACAGGTATACTGATGTATGAGACTCATGCAGAGTATGCTGCCTCTTTCACAGTATATTGCCACAGTGCAAGGATGGTTAGCATGTCCAGTGGTCCAGCACATGACAATATTTGAGGCAGTGTTGGGACGATTTTGAATACATTTATAGGCGTGATAAAGAATTTGGTTGTGCAGAGAACGTAAGGTCAGCGGAAACAGTGAGTGTGGATATATGGATAAGAAATGCTTGATTGCAAAAAAAAAAAACTCACTAATGGCTATAGCTATCTTCTAACAAATTATCTGCAGGTCCTTCCAGCTACCTGCTTTGCCTACCCTATTTTACTTTCAAACTGCCCTAGCTGCCTACTTACTAGGGCTTTCAGGAAAAATATTAACATATTACTTAGGTAAGAAAACTAACACATTAAGTGCTGTTCTGTCCATCTATGATAAGCCTCCATTACACTCATCACTTGGCTACTGCTTATTTAAGGGCCATACACACGGGCCAAATATCGGACGGTATCGGCTGAATTTCTGAATTCTGTCGAAGGGGCATGACTGAAAAAAGTCTACCAATCGGCATCTAATCACTGCTCCAGGGTTACTGGTTTGTTCTGGTGGGGTGGGGGGGGGCATCCCCCTGTCGGAACCCAATAGCTCAGCTGGGAAATCGATGTACTAACATCAACTTGTTAGTACAGTATCTCTTCCCCAGCCATTCAGTTTTTGTTCGTTCAGCCCACTGGGTTGAATAAAAAAACTCTGATAGGGTGTACTAGGCTTCCTGCTGTCAGCTGTACACTATTTTAACTCTTTAAATGAATGTAACTTTTGCCTGAATAATTAATGTCATTCTCTTTGGATGAGGGAGAGGCTGATTGATTGGATCCAGCAAAAAGATTGATACAAAAAGGCTGGGTGATCTTTTTTGTTTATGCATAAATGCCTGGGGATACATTGGTAATAGCAACAATAATACATCACTGATGAACCAGTTAAATGAAGCGTGCATATACATTTCTGTCTCCTGTTTGGGAATTAAGATATCTGTAGTCTTATATGATATATAGTCTATTTGAATAATTGATATATCTAAATTTACCATAAAAATTATATGAATAGCAAAATATATATGTCAGCGCTAGTCTAAATATAAATAGGTTTATGTACATATAACCGATAATCCAGAAAAAAGAACAAATTATTCAGTTCCATAACAAAAAAATAAAAAATCACATAACACTGTGTCAACATAGTCCACATGGGTGCAAAATATATTAGCTCAAATGTGCGAATCAAATTAGAAGAAGCTTCCTTCATTCTGCAGTATATATACACCATGAAATATAGCTGTATTTCTTCCCCAATCAGCCGAAGTGAAAAATTCCCCAGAAATAAATGCTGCGAAATATTAAGCAGCAGAAAAGCATATACTCTCTACCCAAACTTGTGAGGCAATCCTTCACCATATGGTAAAAATGCACACACACCCAAATATATATATATATATATATATATATATATATATATATACACACACATACTATATTACCAAAAGTATTGGGGTGCCTGCCTTCGCACACCTATGAACTTAATGGCATCCCAGTCTTAGTCCGTAGCATTCAATATTGAGTTGGCCCACCCTTTGCAGCTATAACAGCTCAAACTCTTCTGGAAAGGCTGTCCACAAGGTTTAGGAGTGTGTCTATGGAAATGTTTGACCATTCTTCCAGCTGCGTATTGAACCCTATGGACTAAGACTGGGATGCCATTAAAGTTCATGTGCATGTAAAGCCAGGTGTCCCAATACTTTTGGTATCAAGTGTAGATCCTTTCAGCACAAAGCTCATATTGAATATAGTGCCCCCTGAACCTTATTCATCCCCTTGATGTATTTATTCATGTGTTTTTCCCTTCTTTCCTCCAATCTGTACATATTAAGCTCCTGAAGCTTCTCCTGATATGTTTAATCCCTCAGGCCTTTCAACATTTTTGTTGCCATCTTTTGACCCATACTATTGTATCAATATCTTTTTGTAAGTGAGGTCTCCAGAACTAGACACAGTATTCTAAATGAGGTCTAACTAAAGATCTATACAGGGGAATCGGGACCTCATTCCTCCTTCTGGTGACCCCTCTAGTGAGGAGACAGTAATTACTAGAGTAAATATGCAGTGCCATCTCGAAAAATTGATAGCCTACAAAGAGCATAAGGCACATATACAGTGGAGAAAATAATTATTTGACCCACTGCAGATTTTGTAAGTTTGCCCACTTACAAAAAATGAAAGGTCTATAATATTTTATCATAAGTGTATTTTTTATTTTTTTTGAGTTTTACATTATAACATAGACAATAACATCATGAGTATTATCTGATGCAAATGCCAAACGGCACAAACAAAAGAACATGGGAAATTACATAATAGGATGAAGGGGATGGAATGGGATGGGGGAAAGGAGGGGGAGGGTAAACGGAGAAGGGTCATAAACCTGGGGTTAAGCACTTCCAAACCAGGAGCTAGGAGTTAACCCAGATGAAACACAGATGTACACGAAAAGAATATAAGGCATAATCTAGTATCATGGGATACTAGTGTAATACAGCAAACACAATACCCTAATTGTCTTTTCATTGGTGGCAAATAAGCTAGCACCTCTAGTTTTGGGGGAGCACGAGGCATGAGTGATGGCCAGAGCACTGTCCGAGGCTGGGAGGACTTTGGCAATGTAAAGGTCCCACTTGTGATGGAAGCGCGGGGGTTGCATCCAGCTTGTCTTTACTAAACAATTCCAACAGATCTGTTTTCACATCTGCAATCTTCGGAGGGGTTATGGAAGTCCATTGTTTGAGTGTGACACTTTTCGCCACCATAAAGCAGGTCACAAGCCAGGCTTTGTTGCGTGATACAATTGACTGGTTTTGCATGCTAGTGGCCTGGGCGTAAGCCATCTAAGAAGCCGAAAAGTAAGACTTGGTCCCAGAAACAGGAAATCTGTTGGCAGGGCCACAGTCTGTGGAACAATGAGGATTTGTTCCATTTATACCAAGGGCACTGCTATTTGCCCATCATTTGAGAGGATGACAGAAAAGGGATGTAGGCGCGATGCATAATTTTAAATTGCTGCTCTCGCCAGAATTCGTTGGGGACGAAAGGATATGGTCCATAGCCTCTGGTGAGCTGAGTTCCTTAGCCCAGGAGGCGGTCCAGCAGAGGTGCAGTGGCTTGGTAAGATTGCAAGAGAGTTCAGGGGTTTGTAGATATCTGAGAGCTTAAGGCGGTTGTGGTGTAAAAGATTGTCTAAAAGTGAGGTATGAAATCTACGTTCCCTGAAAGGGCAAACATTGACTATAAAGTTAACTGCTTGCTGAGCGTACAAATGGTGCTGCGCAGGCAGGGGATATTGACTCATGAGTTGTGGGAAAGGCAAGGCTTTACCAGAGGAGGGGTCAAAAAGGTGGACAAAATGTGTCAGACCTTGGGTAGACCAGAAGGTATAAGCTGCATGTTGCTGGGCCTGCGGAAACATAGGATGCCTGTGGCTAGGAAGGTGGCGGAAGAAGAAAGGAGAAAGACCCAATTTATTTCTAGCATCCCTCCAGGCCACCAACGTATCTCGTATAAGCAGATTGTTCTTCACATTCGGGGGAAGGCGTGAAGCAAGGCGGATAGGCCAAACGTTTCTACCATTTGGGATTTAAGCTCAAAATTGGAGTAACTAGATGACCGAGTTATCCAATCTAACCCCACTTTTAAGAGGCAAGCTAAATTATACACCCTGGTATTTGGTAGATTTACCCCCCCCCCCCTTTCGTGTTTAGGTAGGAATAATTTCTGGAGTGATATGCCGGGACGTCAACCACGCCATATAAAGACCGTAAGGGCTTTGTGAAGTTTTTGGAGTTCTTTGTGTCTTCATAACTTTGGTATGGTTTGGAGGGGGTAAAGAAGTTTAGGGAAACTAACCATTTTGAAAAGGTGACACCGCCCAAAGAATGTGAGGGGACATTAAGCCCCGGTTTCCAGTTCTCCTATCAACTTCGAACGCACTGGGGTGTAGTGAAGGTGTTATAGGGAGGACTGGAGTTTACCCATTTTGATCCCTAAGTAGGTAATATGTGACTTGGCTATAGGGAAAACCGATATGGCCATCCATGGAGGTTGGCGAGCATGATAAAGTGGTAGGATTTCACTCTTGGAGAAGTTTATCCTTAACCCTGAACAGACCCAGAAGCGAGAAAACATTTCTTGGATGTGGAGCATATCTGACTTATATCTGGGTCAGAGGTAAAAATGAGGATATCATCAGCGAATAATGCTGTGCGGAGTTCGTGATTGCCCACCGTGACCCCATGTATATGAGCATGAAACCAGAGATATCGCGACAGGGGTTCTAAGGCTAGGTTAAAGAGGAGGGGGTACAGGGGGCACCCTTAAATAGTGCTTTTGTGTAACTGGATCTTGGTAGAGATGTGGCCCGCAGCAATCACAAACGCCGATAGGGCCGATTTCATAGTAGAGCTTAAATGAAGAAAAGGGCCAGAGAATCTGAAACTCTGAAGGACCAACTGCAACCATTGAAAGCTAACATTGTCAAATGCTTTCTCTGCATTAAGCGTGATAATGGCTACATCTCTGGAGGTGTTGGTCCTTGCGCGTTCCAAATCTGCGAGGACTTTGCACATATTAGCTGCGGCGGAGCACCCTTTTATGAAGCCCATCTAGGCTGGGTGAATCAGAGTTGGCACAATACTAAAGCTAGCCTATTAGAAATCATTTTGGAAAGTATTTTAAAGTCGATGTTTAGTAGTGAGATCAAGCGGTGTGATCCCGGTTCTGTGGGGGTCTTTTCCTTTTTTTCTGGATTAACTTGATATGAGCCTGATAGCCCCGAGGGGAGGTATTGTCCTCCATCTAGGATTGATTTATATACAGAAACTAGCAACAGAGAGACAGCACCAGAGCCCAATTTGTAGAGTTCCGACGTATACCCGTCGGGGCCCGGAGCCTTGCCATTGGCCAACGTCGCAATGGCTGATAAAACCTCAACGAGGGTGACTGGAGCGTTCAGTTGATTTAACCACATTACGACCGTCGCATGTACATACCGTCGCAGGTCCCCATATCGTGGTACCCTGAGCTGCTTCTCCTTTTGTCCCCACTCATCCACTTAGTGGACGAGTATGGGGAGGTCCTAACTATACCTTTTTCTTTAAAACTTAAGATTTGTTAAAACACTGCAATCAGCTTGCACACTGAATTGATAGCTATAGACACACGCGATCTTGACACAAGATGGATATCCTGGGCACGGCTTGGTCCGGCTTCATGGATACAATACAGACATCCTGCACGACTAGTACCAGTAAATCCGACGAAGAAATTAAAACAGTTCTGGATCGGATGTTTAACCTTATATGTAACTGAATGTGATGTATCTTGTAATCTGGAATTTGGTGTTTATGCGCTCTTGTCTTGAGCATTGTATCGCTCTAGTTTTCTACATGAATGTCTGTTCCCTGAAGGACCTGACCGAGCATGGCCCGGATTGTCCACCACCATCTGCCAGGACCGCAATATGTCTTTTTTGCTATAATTATGTTCATCAGATTATGTTGTTTATTAATTTCTTTATATCTCATTGTAACCATATATGCTAGCATAACCAATTGTGATATACCCTGTTTATGGAATATGTGGTTTGATGGGCGACTCCACACCTGGGGAGCCAATATGACCCCCTTGATAGTGTATATACACCCCCCACGAGATGCTCTTGGACTCATGGATGTGCCCGCTATTCCTTTCCGGCGATTGGTAGGGCCCCTGGGACGGCTTGGAGTCCCCGCCCATTAATTCAGGACGGGTGTACTCCATGCTGTGTCCTTGCACATGCCTTGGCCTAGGCTCGTCCTGGGCCATTGGGCATGAGCGCAGCGCGCGTGCCCGGCCCTATGCGCGCGCACCTCACATCGGCCATGACCAACTGCGCCGATGCGGCCCCCCACCATCCGCGCATGCGCGAATGGGGACCGCCGGGCGTGCGCATGCGTGGCCGGGCTACTGACGTGCTGCGGGACCCTTGACCTCCTGACGCCAGGCGCCGTCCTCACGCCGGCGTGGAGGTTGGAGGGGCAATAAATAGCGGCTATGGCCGCTTAGCCAGCAGGTCCCATCACCTCCCGGGAAGACACAACTGGAACAAATGCGGTAAGCCACTTAGATCGTTAAGGTTAGAGGGACGGAGGGTGTGTGGCGGCCACCACCAGCCGCTCCATTGCTCCTTATCCTATGCACCTTTATTTTAACTCTGTTTTATCCTCTAGGTTCATAAGGCTACCCGCACCATAGGGGAACTTACTGTTTTCACACCAGATCACCTTACCCCGCTACTCCTAGTTGTATCCCGGTTATTGTAGCTTACTGAATACCATCTCAGTTACAAGTAGCCCACGGTTTTGTCCGCATAGACCATCTGTCGGCTCCCAGGTAAATGACCCACAGCTTGTCCTTGCATGCCCCCCAAAAAAAAAAACCCCCTCTCTACATCACCGTTCACCTTGTCACCCCTTCTCACAATCCGTGGCACATGCACCCCACATAGTTGTTTTTATACCCTCACACAGGGAATATCATTATCCTTATGATTGTTTCATTGTTGTGGCACTAGTTTATCTGCAACACTTCGGGCACCAATTCTCAGTCCACATGCTCCCCTCACTTTGAGCACACCTCACTCCTCAATTTCACACCCTCACACCTTCTTTTCCTATTTTCTTTTCACTTGTCACATCCCACTTGCCTCACTTTTCCCCCCCTTTTGTTCTTCACCCCCCTTCCCCCTTCCCTTTGCCCCTCCACTTCACCTCCTGTACCTCCCCTTTCCCTTCCCCCCCCCTGTATTTCCTTCCCTCTCCCCCACTCCTCTTACCTCACCTTCCCTATCTTTCCGTCTATCCGCACACACTGCAGCCTAGCCCAATCCGTAGTTCCCCAATGTCTCTTTCTCCCTCCCTCAATTGATCCCCTTCACGTCGGTCCTTTAACCATAATTCACTCCCTTCCTGCTCTACCCCCCCCCCACCCTCCCCCTATCCCCTCTTTTTCCCTCCCCCCCCCCCTTTTTTCTTTCCTTTTCCCCCCCTGATCTCTCCTTTGCCCTTTATCCCCTTCTCACTTCCTTTCCCTTTACTCTTCCCACATTCCCCTTTTATCCCGTCCCTCCCCCCCCCCTTTTTTCATTCATCACTATCAGGCACATCCAATCACACTGCTCACCGTGCCCTGATCACCAGGGACTTATTCACACTCCTCCCTGGGCGCCGCACCGGAATAGAACACAATGTCGGGCACCTTTTCCAATCCCGGGTGAAACCCACCTTTTATTGACTGTTCACTATTCGATTGACACATTACGGACATTATCTTCAGGTACCACTGAACAAGCTGCTGGCTTTACCTGCCCTTTCCCAGTCGCCGTGCAAGGCACTGGTAGGCGCGCCCGTGTCTCCATAGATGCATCTCGATGGGGTAAGAGTCTGCTCACCATTTACCAATGTATATCCTCTCCCCTTCACGAGAAATAATAAACATTGCTGATATCTATACAGCAATGACTGATCCCAAAAACATGAATGTTCTTCCCTAAACATCCCTTTTTTTTCTCTCTATTTCTTTTGCAGATGTTAAAACATATGTATTTCCTGATGAAGCTGTTTAAAGCTGTTTAGCGAAACTAGTTGAAATACCTATTGTACCTTTTTTTTTTTTTTTTTTATTTGTTCAATGTATAATGTGTGAAGAACAATAATAAAATGTTACATTTTATATAACATTGTTTTATGAATATCAGTAACAACTTTTAACGTACCGTGATAGTCCGACAGCTCCCCCTCTCTTGGAGAACCTTGGCTGGAGACCAGGTTCCCTCCAATAACATTTCAATTCATACTATACGGATGATGGTACATACTATTTTTACATATCTCTTTTTCCAACTAGAAAGTTAGGCCACAACATTTTAGCATGTACATATACGTTGGCCGAATGGCACGGACAGGCATATGGGCATACAGGTACGTCCCTTTGAATTTGCCGCCGTGCCATTCGCGAGCTCCGTGAGTCGTGTCGTGGGTCCCGTGGAATGGAAGAACGGGGAGATGCTAAAGTAAACAAGCATCTCCTGGTTCTGCCTAGTGACACTGTCACTGATCAGCTCTCCCTGTAATCACACTTAACCCATCCCTAGCCCCCTAGTGGTTAACCCCTTCACTGCCAGTGTCGTTTTTACAGTAATCAGTGCAATTTAATCGCACCGATCGCTGTAAAAATTACAATGGTCCCAAAAATGTGTCAAAATAGTTTGACGTGTCCGCCATAATGTCGCAGTCACGGCAGCTCGCCGCCATTACTAATAAAAGAAAAATTATTAATAAAAATGCCATAAAACTAACCCCTATTTTGTAGACGCTATAACTTTTGTGAAAACCAATCAATAAACGCTTATTGCGATTTTTTTTTTGTTTTTTGTTTACCAAAAATATGTAGAAGAATATATATCAGCCTAAACTGAGGAAAAAAAGTTTTTTATATATATTTTTTTGGGGATATTTATTATAGCAAAAAGTAAATAATTGTCGCTATTGTTTTGTTTATAGCGCAAAAAATAAAAACCGCAGAGGCCATCAAATACCACCAAAAGAAAGCTCTATTTGTGGGGAAAAAAAGGACATCAATTTTGTTTGGGAGCCACGTCGCACGACTGCGCAATTGTCAGTTCAAGCCACACAGTGCCAAATCGCAAAAAGTTGTCTGGTCTTAAGCCAGCAAAATGGTCCAGGCTGAAAGTGGTTAAGAGTACCTGATCTACCTTTGGGAGAGTGACTTGTGCCAAAAAGTATTTTGCAACAGTCTCATCTATGGGGTCATGGCCATATAGATTAGCGTAGAAGTGCTCAAAGATGACGTTTATGTCCTTGGGGACTGAAGTGAGTTTCCCTTGGGTGTCTTTCAGAGCTTGCATGTGGGTAGGGTCATGGGGTCCCTTGCACAGAGGTGCCAACAATTTTCCTGTCTTTCTTTAAAATTTGAGATATTGGAGATCTGACAATGATTTATGAATCCTTCCCTGAGATTCAGCCCATAGGTCGAAGCGGGGTTTAGCCTCCCTCCAAAGCCTTCTGTGGTCGAGGGAGTTCTGTTGTGCTAGCTGTATTTGCACTCAGCGAAGAGCTGCGCTCCCTTCACTAAATTGTTTGATTATGTTCTTTTTGTAGCCTACGGAGGACACGAGGATCCTACCACGTAACACTGCTTTTCCCGCCTCCCAGAAGAGTTTAAGATTCGCTGTGGCCAGAATTGGTGGCTACGTAGTCCGACCAATTTTTTTTTACAATTTTGAGAAGATCTTGATTGTTGGCTAAGTACGAAGGGAAGCGCCACGTTCTGAGTAAGTTCTGCGGGGTGAAGTCTGTTAGATCAACCAAGACCGTGGCATGGTCAGAGATTGCAATGTCGTGGCTGTGGGGATCAGTGGCGTGTTTTTAGAAGTGTGGAGTTCCAAAGTAAATAGTAAATTTATTGATGAAGTGTGGTGTGGGGGGGGAGAATGAATAGTCATTACCATCAGGGTGGGCTAACCTCCAAATATCAACCAGTTGTAGGCTGTCCACAAAGTGCGACAGCGGAGTGTCTACTGTGGAGGGAAGAGCACCCTGAGGGCTTCCGTCTCGGGACTTATCCTCCAAGGGATGCATTACTGAACTAATACTGCCTCTGATTAGGAGGAGTTGATGGAGGAAGGGGGCTAAATGGGAGGTAAGCTGCTGAAAAAAATGTTTACAGGGGGAGTTTGGAGCATAAATATTAGTGTAGGTCACTTTCCTGATTTAACGATGTAACATTGCAGGGCAGATTCTTGCGAATGAGTAATAGTACGTCTGCCTTCCCCTTGATTGCTGCCGAGCCATGAACTTGCCCTACCCACAATTTACACATACTGGGGAAGTCTGCCTCAGCTAAGTGTGTTTCCTGCACTAGTGCTATGTCCGTTTTAAGGCGTTTTAGGTGTCGCAGTATCGCATGCGTTTGTGGGGGGAACAAAGCCCTTTAATATTCCAAGAAATTATTCTCATTGTAGGAGGGTGTTGGATGCAGAGTGGGAAGGATACAATTTGGTTTAAAAGTTGAAAAGGACAGTGTCGCTGAGGTGCAAGCTAGTGTTCTAGCGTATACGAAGTGATGTTTGCCTCTTAAGAGAGAGGTTTTGGGAAAACAACTATCCCAACAGGGGTAAAGGACGTGTAACACAAAATAACATAAACATACAAAACAGAGTGTGGACTTCTCTTTCTTCCACATGTGCATCACCAATGAGGGTACAGCATTACAGAAGAAGAGTGTGGTGTTTGCCTGCGGCTGCAGCTGCTGTACACCTGATGCGGGTGTGTGGGATGCAAAGGACAAAGTATGTGTCCCCACTGTAATGCTATCCACATAATAGAAAAACAATATTATTTAGCCAATTATTGTGAGCAGACAGTTGGGAGCAGGCTAGGCAAGTGGGGGATCCCGCAAAATACTATATAACCAAACACAATAAGGAGAGGGGGCATAACTTGTGGCATGAGGTGTATGATATTGATCCATTAATGATCCATCTGTAGCTCAGTGGTGCCTGTTCCGACTTGGGTCATCCGCGTAGCGGGGTCTCTTCGAGGGGACCTTCCTTGGGCTGCGTTGATCCCTATGGCCAAGTGGGCAAGGTGAGATTGCGTGAGGTGGCTCTACTGGCAGATGCAGGTAGGTCGGTAGGCACATGTACAGGCTCATCTGAAGTTTGCCAATGAACATCTAAATGATTCAGAGAAGGATTGGGAGAAAGTGCTGTAGTCAGATGAGGCCAAAATTGAGCTACATGGCATTAACTCTTCTTGCCGTGTTTGGAGGGAGAAAAATGCTAAGAACACCATCCCTACGGTCAAGCATGGAGGTGGAAACATTATGCTTTGGGGCTGTTTCTCTACTAAGGGTACAGGCCGACTTTGCCGCATTGAGGAACCAATGGACAGGGCCATGTATTGTAAAAACTTGGCTGAGAACCTTCTTTCCTCAGCCAGAACACTGAAGATGGGTCGTGGATGGGTCTTTCAGCATAACAATGACCCAAAACATACCGCCAATACAACAAAGGAGTAACTCGAGAAGAAGCACATTAAGGTTATGGAGTGGCCTAGCCTGTCTCCAGACCTTAATCCTATAGAAAATCTATGGAGGGAGCTTTAGTTAAGATCTGTAAAGAAGAGTGGACCCAAATCCCTCCTGAGATGTGTGCAAACCTGGTGCTTGCCAACAAGGGTTTCTCCACCAAGTACGAAGTCATGTTTTGCTTGGGGATCAAATACTTATTTTATTCACTAAACAGCAACTGTTTTTTTTTTAACATTTGTATCATGTGTTTTTTATAGATTTTTGGGTTGATATTCTGTCTTTATCATTTATAATACACCTATGATAAAAAAATGACAGACCCTTAATTTCTTTGTAAGTGGACAAACTTACAAAATATGCAGGGGATCAAATAGGGGGATCAAATATTTATTTTCCCCACTGTATATCATAAAAAGTGTGACTCATGTAGAAACTATCCTAAGGCCTTGCCGCATATATAGTTCAAGTTTAATGCCCTGTATTACTGCCACATATGCGCTTGCAGGATGGTAAAAAAAAGTCCTGCAAGCCGCATCTTTGCAGTGCTGTAGGAGTGGTTTTATACACCGCTCCTAAAGAGCCCCTGCCCATTGTAAAACAATGGGGCAGCACCGGCAAATCGCTAGCAAAGGGCAGCGGCGCTTTGCGGACGGTTTTAACTCTCTTTCGGCTGCTAGCGGGAGTTAAAACCACCCGCTATCGGCCGAATATGGCCGGTAAAGCAGCGCTAATAATAGCACCGCTTTACCACTGCCGCCGGCCCCAGTGTGAAAGTAGCCTCATAGTGTGCATAGTTTGCATCTTTGGTTTATGTTCTCTCATGTGTTTGATGTCTGCTCCTGTAGGAGGCCTTTAGTAAGGCCCCTGCCAGAATCCTGATCAGTCTGAACCCATTCAGGGTGACAGGCTCTCCTCCCTAATATGAGGTCCTATATAACTACTCTATCGACAATTTAATGTGTTTTCTAATTTTCCTAGTATTAGACATGCACGTGAAATGCTTAAGCTACTTTCACACTGAGGCGCTTTACAGGTGCTACAGCGTTAAAAATAGTGCCTATAAAGAGCCTCTGCTGTCTCTCCAATGTGAAAGCCTGAGGGCTTTCACACTGGAGCGGTGCGCTTGCAGGATGGTAAAAAAAAGTCCTGCAAGCCGCATCTTTGCAGTGCTGTAAGAGTGGTTTTATACACCGCTACTAAAGAGCCCCTGCCCATTGTAAAACAATGGGGCAGCGCTGGCAAATCACTAGCAAGGGGCAGCGCTGGCAAATCACTAGCAAAGGCCAGCGGCGCTTTGCGGGCAGTTTTAACTCTTTCGGCCGCCAGCGGGGGTTAAAACCACCCCGCTAGCGCCTGAATATGGCCGGTAAAGCGGCGCTAATAATAGCACCGCTTTACTACTGACGGCCCCCCGCCCCAGTGTGAAAGTAGCCTCATAGTGTGCATTTGCCTAATTGTATGTAAACCAAGTCTTTGTTCTGTGTGAGACTATGTTTTTTCTATTTCTGAATAATAATTGTTAAAAAATAAATAAACTTGACCACAACAGATGTTAAACTCTCTGGTTTTGTTACCCTTTATGTGGATAGGTGCAATATTAGTTCTCCACCAGTCATTGGGAACCTCTCCTGTTAGAAGAGATTGATTAATAAGATCTGTCAATGGTCCAACAACATTACCTCGAAGTTCTCTAACTCGGTAGCATAGGGCTGAATACCTTTAGGACTCATTGCCTATGAAGCTTTAACCGAGCCAGTTTCTATGCTACCTCTGTCTCCAGAAATCTGAAAATGAACCGTCATTACCAAAACTAATATGATCCCCCAACTTGTTATCGTTAGTACAATTTATTTCTGAGAAGACTGAATAAAAGTAGTTGTTTAAATGGTTTGCTACACCCAGGTCTACCTCAAGATAAGTGTCGTGTTCAGTTTTCATTTCAGTGATCTCATTATATTGTTTCCTTTTATCTGATGTACCTAAAAAAAGGCGCTGTCTTGTTTTATTAATAGATTTAGCCATTTTCTCCTCTTTCTGTGCTTTGGCAGCACTGATAATGTATTAGGCCTATTCCTTGTGTTGAGTATCTCTTATTAAGCTGAAGGGGAGTGTAATTGTATCTCAAAGATGTCATGAGGTAAACATTTAAGCTGCCATAACTGATCCCTCTTTCCACAATGCAAGTTGCTTGGTTGTCTTGCTGACTCTATAATATAAACTTTTTAGGTCACCCATTTCTAGGGATAGCAGCAACAGTACTATATTGTCCATTGTAAATAGTTTATTTTCCTGTAGATTGATGAACACACAGCTTTAGAAATTATTTTGTGGCGTTTCCAGCATTATGAATCTTTACAGTTCTTGCAACATCCATTGAAATGTGTTTTGGTTGAAGCTTGATCTATATATGTACTTTTTAGTGTATATGAAAGGGCACCTTTATAGCTTTCTAGATGTCATTATTCTAGGGGTTCACTTATATTTTTGTCAGTTACTGTATTTGCTTAGTTGTAACAGGACAGGGCAATGGGGTGTGTGTGTGTGTGTGTGTGTGTGTTTGTATTTCATGTTTTATTTAAGGACTCTTGCTCATGGGAGACTGGATAAATGCTGGCCGCTTTCCCCTGCTGGGGAATCCTAGGTTCAGGGTACAGCCTACCATTGACATAAATAATTTTTCGCTGCTGAACTTGGGTATATGTTGGTGCTATAGTAAACACATGTATAGGGTACAGGCATATCCAAAAAATTTAAAACATTCAATTTTTTTTTTAATATGCCCCAACATTACATTTGTGTTTACAAAAGCACTGCATTAAACCTAAGTGCGCCAGCCCACATTAATGTCTATGAGAGGCTGTACCCTGTAACTGGGCTTCCCTGTCGGGTGGAAAAGGCACTGTCATTTACATTGAACAGGCTCCACTACCCATGTGCAAGAGTCCGAATATGACTGTTTTTTTTCCCATCAATTCCACGCAAGCATGCAGAACTGCCAAAGCCACAAAAGGAATTGTTAAGTTCTACTTGACATAAAGATAAGCAGTCTTTATTTTCAAAGTAAAATGTACCATGCACTAGTTTTCCTCTTCTGTATATGACTTATTGACTATAACTCGCCCTTTATAGCAGTAGCCATTTTTGATAATAGTAATGTGCTTTATATATAGTTCATGCTTCAGGGAAGACTGGAAAAGTAGAATTGGTTCTGCAGAAGAAGGATTGCACTGTCTGGAAGAGCTTGGGGAAGTCATTAGAGGGAAACAACTCTTTTGTTAAAAGCTCTCAAAGAGGTCAGTATGGAGCAGAATTGACAACGCTATATGTGAAGGGATTAACCTCAGGTTGGTTTCTAAATAACTGGTGTGTTCTCTTCTCTCTGAAGTAATTTGCTGCCAATTTTGAGCGCATGCATTTTATAAAAATTCAGTTTCAGTGTCTATCTTATCAATTTTAATTTCAAATGTAACCTTTAAACTAAGAAATGCTAGCACATTGGTATTAATGGTGTATATAATAAAATGATCTACGGTAGGGAGAACCTCGACCCTTTTATAAAGTCCAAAAAATGCACCTACATCTTTTTCTGTTGAAGGTTTGTTTGCATGGGGAATAATGAACTTCCTCAAGTGTTAAATAATGTTATACATTACAATATATAATATTATGTTATTATATAATGTGTTGTATATTATGGCCAGAAACCAAATATGGTTCATAGAATTCTTCAGTCAAATACTTTTCTAAGCATATTTAAACCCAAAAACTAAAATTGTAAATGTTGCAGCTTATTAGTCCTTAGATAATTTGACTGCATTCGTTTTTTGTTTTTTTTTGTACCTGGTAAGCCTGTGAATACCACAATAACTGCCCATAGCAGACTTACTCCACTGTATCTCTGGAGGGAGACCTGTAACCCAGGCTGTATATCAAACACAAATGCCTTTGTTTCTCTCTATTGCATGGGGTTATGGAAATCTGCAGTTTGCAGAAGGAAGTTAACTTTGTTTGAGCTTTTAGTCCAGCTCACAGAAAATGACTAAAGCTGGCCATACATTATACAATTTTCTTATTCAATTTCCATTAGATTTCCATTGTAGTGCAAGGGCCTGCCTGATTGCATACACATTGAAAGCGTTTAGGTTTGACTTTATATGATATGGTTTTGGTAAATCTAAAGGAAAATTGGACAAGGAAATTGAATAATGCATGGCCAGCCTTAAGCCCCATACACGTGGTGACGTTTGTTGCCTACGACGGGACTACGTAGAGGCTAGTAGCCAATAGCTTTGGTCTTGCAATGTGATCTGAGCATGCGTAGCACTTTGTCCGTCGGAATTCGATACACACGATCGGATTTGGTGTGATCGGACTTTGTTGTCGAAAAATCTATCCAGCAGGAGATAGGACTTTGTCCGTCGGACAATCCGACGTACACTGTCCGATGGTGCCTACACACGGTCGGATTTTCCGACAACATTGTCCGATAGGACAGAATCCATGGGAAAATCCGACCGTGTGTATGGGGCTTTAGACTGCATTTCTAGACCAACATGTGTTTTCTGTGCTTGCTGCCCAAGTTCTTGGCCTGAAAAATACAAGTAATGCAGCCCCAGCATCTTAGGACTAGGTAAACTGCCATATATTAATTTATACATTTTTTGTACTTTCATTTATATACCCTTTAAGAATGTAACATGTTCCAGCATTTGCAGTCTCTCCTCCTCCTCCACCATCCCACCCACTCTCCCCGCACCTGCTTTTACAATTTGAAAACCGCACGGCCGCGTGGTGCTCCACCCATGAATGCCTACCGGTATTGTCAGCCATTGCGGCTGACAGCTTGTAGCTCTCAATGAATTATGAGGACACTCTCTCTTCCTGCTCTCAGGTAACTGCTTGCCCATATGAGGTAAGGGCAGACAGCTATGCTGAGAGTCTGCAGGAGCCTTAGATTGCACCCGCGATCTGCTAACCATGGGTGCAATGGTCTTCAGGCTCCTTAGAAAGAAAATAATAAATGCACATTTTTTACCTGCAAAAAAATGTGCATTTATTATTTTCTTTCAAAAGGTGAACTTAGCCTTTAAATTTCCATTCTAGACACCCTGTTGGCATAGGGCTTAACTACAGAAAATAGCTGAAAGCGATAAAGCTATACATATTTATGCTATTTATAGCGACACTGATTCGTGTGTGAGTGTGTGTGTCACAGATACACTTTAAATTGGGAATATTGCTTGTCTTCTGTTGACATAATTATAATTTTTGAACCTAATCATTAACACATAAATTTCTTTTAAATTTGACTTACTGTAGTGAATTATTTTTATATTTGACGGCATGTTTTTCATTAGCTGTACAACTATGTGGCATTCATGCATTTTTCAAATATATTTCTTCTAGGCCATTATTATAGGAGATGCAGACTATCTTCAAAAATGAACATCAGTCATAATACCAGGCTATTTTGCTTTGCTCTTGCTCAGGACTGTCATGTTGACGTTCCCGTGGGATACCACATTTACCTCAATTTAACTATTTCAGGTAATGTAAAGTGCATTATATGTCTGTACAAAATACCACATATATGGGCAGTACATCTTAAATTGACAGTAACATTCAACTAATCCAAAAGGATGTTTGCATTAAAGCTGATCTCCAAGAAACCTAAAAATCGTCTTGCAATGGGGCTGCGTCCACACTGTACAGGTTAACTGCTTAGCTATGTGTAGGGGACTTGGTAAACTACTTTTACTTACCCGATCTTCCAAGACCACTCAGGGTAAAGCTGGCAGGAACACTTGTGTGACTCCCAGCATCCGAACAGCTGGGAGGCATGGGGATGAATGAGCCTTATGGTGTCTTGGGAACTCGTCATGTACAAGCCCTCCGATGACGTCACCTTGGGTGGGTGACATCACCAGTTACGACGTGTTTTGAAGAATCCTATTCTTCATCAGCTAACCTGCAGGGCTACCTGCACCAAACGTAAGCCTCATTGCCGAAAGCAGGGGGCACATCAAGAGCTGTTTTAGTACCAGGCGCTGAGGGACAAAAAAAATGAAAACAAAAATGTTAAAAAAAAATACCAATAGAAATAAATAAAAAGTAAATGGCAATCAATTCATATGGCTCCCAAAAAGGTGTACGCACCAGGAACAAAGCAGTTTGTATAAGCCAACATACACACAGAGTAGTGAAGGAGCACAGGGGTATGTTTACAAACACATGATAAAGGAAACCGTATATAAAAAGTAAACTATATATATTGAACCATTCCAAAACAAAAATAAAGGAAAAGAAAAGAAAACTACAATAAAAGTGGTATTCAAATAATAAATAGAAAAAAAAGGAATTAATTGTTACATAGTAGGTGAGGTTGAAAAAAGACACAAAAAAAAGTCCAACCTATGTGTGTGATTATAAGTCAGTATTACCTTGTATATACCTGTATGTTGTGGTCATTCAGTTGCTTATCTAATCGTTTTTTTAAACTATCGATGCCCCCAGCTGAGACCACTGCCTGTGGAAGGGAATTCCACATCCTGGCCGCACTTACAGTAAAGAACCCTCTACATAGTTTATGATTAAACAAATTCTAATTTTAATGAGTGGCCACGTGCCTTGTTAAACTCCCTTCCACGAAAAAGTTTTATCCCTATTGTGGGGTCACCAGTACGGTATTTGTAAATTAAAATCATATCCCCTCTTAAGTTTCTCTTCTCCAGAGAGACTAAGTTCAGTGCTTGCAACCTTTCTTAATAACTAATATCCTCCAGACCCTTTATTAGCTTTGTTGCCCTTTTTTGTACTCGCTTAATTTCTAGTACATCATTCTGGAGAACTGGTGCCCAGAACTGGACAGCATAATCTAGGTGCGGCTGGACCAGAGTCTTGTAGAGCCGGAGAATTATCGCTTTATCTCTTCAGTTAATCCCTTTTTTAATGCATTCCAATATTCTGTTTGCTTTGTTAGCAGCAGCTTGGTGTTGCATGCCATTGCTGAGCCTATCATCTACTAGGACCCTCATGTCCTTTTCCATCCTAGATTCCCCCAGAGGTTCTCCCCCTAATGTTTAGATTGCATTCATATTTGTGCCACCCAAATGCATTTTTACATTTTTCTATATTTTCTACATTAAACCTGATTTGCCATGTAGTTGCCCACCCCATTAATTTATTCAGATCTTCTTGCAAGGTTTCTACATCCTGTGGAGAGTCATTGCCCTGCTTAGCTTAGTATCGTCCGCAAATACAGAGATTGATACCCCATCCTCCAGGTCGTTAATGAATAAATTAAATAGGATTGGTTCCAGCATAGAACCCTGTGGGACCCCACTACCCACTCCTGACCATTCCGAGTATTCCCCATTTATCACCATCCTCTGAACTCGTTCTTGTAGCCAGGTTTCAATCCATGTACTCACCCTATGGTCCATGCCAACGGACCTTATTTTGTACAGTAAACGTTAATAGGGAACTGTGTGAAATGCTTTTGCAAAATCCAGATACACCACGTCTATGGCCTTCCTTTATCTAGATGGCAACTCACTTCCTCATAGAAGGTTAATAGATTGGTTTGGCAAGAATGATTCTTCATGAATCCATGCTGATTACGGCTAATGATATCATTTTCATTACTAAAATCTTGTATATAGTCCCTTATCATCCCCTCCAAGAGCTTGCATACTATTGATGTTAGGCTAACTGGTCTGTAATTCCCAGGAATATATTTTGGGCCCTTTTTAAATATTGGTGCTACATTGGCTTTTCTCCATTCCACCGGTACCATTCTAGTCAGTAGACTGTCAGTAAAAATTAGGAACAATGGTCTGGCAATTACTTGAATGAGTTCCGCCAGTTACCCTCGGGTGCAAGCCATCCTGTGCCGGTGATTTATTAATGTCAAGTTTCCCTAATCTAATTCTAATTCTCTCCTCTGTTAGTCATGGTGCTTCCTGTGACGTGTCATGAGGATAAGCACTGCAGTTTTGGTTACTAAAGCCCCCTGATTCCCTCAGGAAGACTGAGGAGAAGAATAAATTCAATACCTTTGCCGGCTCCCCATCCTTTGTAACGAGATGTCATTCCTCATTCTTTATGGGGCCAATATGGTCTGTCCTCCTATTTTTTACTGTTTACATACTTAAAGAATTTATTGGGATTTTTTTGCTCTCCTTTGCTATGTGTCTTTTGTGTTCTATCTTAGCCGCCCTAATTGCACCCTTACATTTCTTGTTGCATTCTTTATAAAGTCTGAATGCTGATGATGATCCCTCAACCTTTTTCTTTTTGAAGGCCTTCTTCTTTGCTTTTATATGCATTTTTACATTGGAGTTAAGCCATCCAGGACTTTTGTTTGCTCTTTTAAATTTATTACCCAATGGGATGCAACTGGCTAATGCCCTTATTAATATGCTCTTAAGATCCTAAGATTTTATCCCAATGTATGCCTTCTAGAAAGGTTCGTAGTTTAGGGAAGTTGGCTAAAATTGGATACAGAGAAAATATAAAATTAAATAAAACACCAGTGAAAAAACATCCTTCAAAGTATAAAATCAAAAGATTATACTATGTATTTATATAATTCTATATTCACTGTCCTAAAGCCAAAAAGGACAAACCAACACATTTAAGAGGTATGCTCGTGTTCACCAATAAGAAAATAGAAAAGAATCAAAATATATATAAATGTTTAAATTTAAACTTGGTTATATTAAAGAGTAAAATAAAGATATTAAAACAAACAATGAAAGTATAATGAAATCTCTGGCCCATAGGTTCAAAGATGTTGGGGTCATAAATATATAAAAATGCAGAAAAGAAAAGTCAAAAATAAAATTCATAGTGCAGGGCCCTGTCTTATGCTGGTAGCCACGAGGGGACTAAAAGGATGTGGATAGTGGCTCCTCAAGAGATGAGCCTCAATGAAGCCAATATAGACACATCAGACAATGTAAAAATCCCATTAAGATTAGTGGCCATGACAAAAAACTAAAATAGGGCTATTCCACCAACTGAATGAAGCCAACAGTAACTGAAAAAAATCCAGTCACCTGGCAAGGAGAGTGTTGAAGGATTGAAAATTGGCCTAAAGGATGGTAGAAATGTCTAGTTCCTCATTTAAACCTCCCAGGGACAGTACATGGAGCTTAAAAATCCTAAATGGCTTTTTGAAAATCTCACCTTCTGGGAGATGTTGAGGAATTGACTCAATAGCAAAAACATAATTCCTGGGGTCCTTGTCATGGTTCCAACTGAATAGTCTGGAAACACTATACTTTGGGGGATTACTTACAATATTTCTTCTATGTTCCCTGAAACATGCCCTCAGAGTCCTGACTGTCCTATGCACAGGTAAACAGTAGATGACAAAAGAAGGTCAGGTCAGGAAACTCATTGCTGGTAAAGGGTCCTCAAGGAGTGATTGGCTGAGTGTGATGAAAGAACAGGTAAAGCAATTACGTTTCCAGCTTTCAAAGATACCCTTAAGTGATAAAAATGTGGGTTTACTATTACTGGTGGCCAGTTTGGAAAAGCTATGTTTAATCGGCAATTATATTCTTTATGTTCTTGGCCTTCCTGTAGCCTATTGTGGGTCGGTCAGAAATCTTTGTGGCCAGAAGAGGGTCACATTGAAGGATACTCCAATGTCTCTCCAGTATCATAAGAACTGAACGGAACTTAGTGTTGAACCTTGTGGAAAAGAGTGGACCCTGGGAAGCCACTGAGTCACTTTTTGCTGGCACGTATAGTTGGGGGAGTGAAATACTGTGAACAGTATTTCTCAAAGGCCATGTTGATGAATTCTATGCTATACCCTTTATGGGAAGACCTGGCCTAAAAAACAATAATCCTCCAACTCCACAGAATTGACTATATGGTATATTTCATGTCCAGGCCGGATGATGAGAACTTTTTGTTTTTGAACATACGAATTACCGGTCGTGGGTTTGAAATGTATACACATTTTCCCTCAGTTGTCATAAAATAGATTAACATACAGGAAGGTGAGCATTTCTTTGTTGATGACAAATGTGAAGGAAATGCCATACTGTAAGAATTGGAATTGCAGTTAGTGATGAAATCACGAATAAAGGCTCCAGATCGTGAGAACATCTTCAATAAAACACCTGTATAGGACTATATGTTCTGAAAAAGGGTTGTTGTTGGTCCAGATACAAAGGTCTTCTCAATAACCCATGTAAATGTTACCGTAGCTGGGGGCAAAGCTTGCTGCAGTCTCACTGCAAGGGAGGGTTTTGGGACTTCCTGGAGTTGGGCTTTAAATTATTTAATACAGATTAGTGTGCATAGCACTAGCTTAAAGTGATTGTAAAGTCTCTTTTTTTTTTTTTTAAATAGCAAACATATTATACTGACCTTTGTAGTGGTTTTGCACAGAGCAGCCCAGATCCTCGTCTTCTCGGGTCCCTCTTCGGTGCTCCTGGCCCTTCCCTCCTGACGAGTGCCCCCACAGCAAGCAACAAGCAGCCCCCTTTCTCTCCTTATTGGCTGACTTACTTTGATTGACAGCAATGGGAGCCAATGGCGCCACACTGCTGTCTCAGCTAATGAGGAGGGGAGTCCCGGGCAGCCGAGACACTCCTGCAACATCGCTGGATCTAGAGGGACCTCAGGTAAGTATTAGAGGGGCTTAGGGCTTGCATAGATTGCATTAAGATAAAAAAGGTGTGTTAAGACATTATATATAGTAGGTATGCAGTTCTGTGAAAAATCTGACTGTCTGCATTCACTATAGAGTAAGGCAATGTCTCCTTCCCCAGAAGTATTTGAAATAACAGGATTAGCAATATCATTTTCATGTGTTTTACTGTATGTTTCTGCTTACCACCTGCTAAGGAAAACCTGAATCCTAGGAGTTCATCTTTTGTCCTATATCTCCTGCATGTTTCGCCATCAAAACACAGTTTTGATATTTCCTATAACATTGGTGCCAAGCAGTCTTGCCAGTCAAGCACTCAGAAGTTTGGTATGCAGACCTAGTTGTAGTGTTCTGTGTTATAGTAGATGGTGCAATACCCTGATCACCAGCATTACATGTACCAATACCCTGATCACCAGCAGAATGTGCATCAGTGCCTTAATCGCCAGCATTACATTTACCAGTGTTTTGATCACCAGCAGAACGTGCATCAGTCCTGTGATTACTAGCAGCACATGTACCAATGCCGTGATCATCTAGCACATGGACCAGTTCGCTAAACACAGGCAGCATATGTACCAGTTCCTTAATCAACAGCACATGCACCAGTGCCCTGATTGCCATTCACATTACATGTACCAGTGCCCTGATTGCCAACAGCACATACACCAGTGCTATGATTGATAGTAGCACATATACCAGTGCCATGATCACCAGCACTACATGTACCAGTTCCCTGATTGCCAGAAGCACATGTGTCAGCACCCTGATTGCTAGAAGTACATGTTTCAGTGCCATGATTGCCAGCAGCTAGTGTACCAGTGCCCTGGTTGCCAGTAGCGCATGTACCAGTGCCATGATTACCAGCATTACATATGCCAATGCTTTGATCACCAGCGGCACATGGACTAGTGCCGTGATTGCCAGCAGCAAATGTAACAGTGACCTGATTGCCAGCAACACATGTTCACCAGCAGAACATATTCCAGTGTCACCAGGCTTCAATGTTATCCAGAACCAGTGACTTGATTGTCAGCCAGCACCAATATCAATTGGCCAGTTTCAGTTTCCTGATCTCCAGTCAGCTCCAGTACCAGTGGCAGTAAATACCAGTGTAAGCCAGCACCAGTGTCCTCATCGCCAGCCACAGCAGTACCAGTGTCATTAGGTTCCATTGTTAACGTAAAACTAACGTAATAGTGAAATCTAGTACAAGCATCGGCCATTACCAGGGTCCTTATCACTGCCAGCCAACATCAGTTCCAGTGTCAGCCAGAACCTGTGTCTGCATCACCAGTCCGCACTAGTGCCAGTGGAATTATTTGCATAATTAATGCTCATTGAAAGCCTCAAGTTGCTTCTTTGATTTTAGGCCCCGCTATCCAGCCACACTGTGAAAAAATCTTACACATGTGGTATCTCCATACTCCTCAGGAGGAGTAGCAGAATGTGTTTTGGAGTGAAATTCTAAGTATGCCTACGCTGTGAGTGAGACATATTTGATTAATTGACAACTCTGTATAAAATATATATATATATATATATATATATATATATATATATATAAAATAATTATTTTTCTTTATTTATTTTACAAAAACTTGTGGCAAAAAATTGACAGCTTCAAAAGTCAAACCAGGCCACCTAAAATACATTGGGGTGTCTGCTTTCAAAAATGTGGTAATTTTGTTTATTTTTCAATTGTCGTGGCAAGTTAGGGCCTTTGAAATTGTGATGGGTAGTTAGGAAAACAATTAGGAAGTTAGGAATTAAAATGACAACCTTATGAACGACAAATGAAATATAATTCACATATGTTTCCTTTCATTTTAGGTCCTCAAAATTGCTATAGGCTGAGCTTAAGGGTTGATAAATGTAAAATATATAAACAGTGTGTGTGTATATATATGTGTGTGTATGTGTGTGTGTATGTGTGTGTATATGTATATGTGTGTATATATATATATATATATATATATATATATATATATATATATATATAATATAATATATTGTGACGGTATGCGAGGTGAGATACACGATCATAGGTACATTTCACCTCGCATTCGTTACATTGTAAGGGACTAAACCAGAATCCGGTCCGGGTTTTTCAGCCTCTGTGGCAGGCTGGGTTCCGGTCTGGATGTTCTGGTCCACTGGAGTCCACAGTCAGCTGGACTTTAAATAATCAGGAAGAGAGCACAGCAGGGCTCTGGTTTTGAGACTCAGTGCTGGTTCACACTGGGGCAACACGACTTACAGCGCGACTTAGCAAGGCAACTTGGAAGCAACTTGGACGTGACTTGGACGTGACTTTGAGTTATTTACAACACAACTTCAAGTCATCCCCAGGCCAGGCGACTTTGGCAGTGGCCAATCACATAATAATCAGCTCTGTGGGAGGGAGGGGTTTGCCTAGAAAACTATTTATACTTCCTGGAAAGTTGCTTCAGTTAAGACAGGGCATCCGACTTGGAGGCAACTTCCATTGAAATCAATGGGTACAAGTCGCCTAGAAGTCGGATTGAAGTAGTACAGGAACCTTTTCTGAAGTCGGAGCGACTTCAGTAGTGTTCATTAAGACGGCTCTCATTCACTTGCATGTAATTTCTGGTGTCAAGTGTAGTCTGACAAGTCGCCCCCCCAAGTCACGGTAGTGTGAACGGTAGTGTGAACGGGCTCTCAGGGAGGAACCTGAGTGAGATGAGCTCTGGCTTTTGGACTGAGAAAAAAGGTTTGCTTTTCCGTATGTTTTGTGGGTGACGGGGAACAGCCCTGCACTGTATAGAGAGGAGACTGTTTGTTTAGTTAGCGCCGGCAAGGATTTGATTTACTGCTTGTTTGTTTGTTTTTTTACTTTGCAAACCCCTTGCAAATAAACCTGGCATCCACCAGAATTTTAAGAAAACTGCCTGTTTGCTGACTGTCATTCAGAAAAGGAGATCCCCACGAGCTAATCTTCCCAATATATATATATATAAATTGAACTATTCCTTGCTCTGTCAGATATGTCTTGAAATTGTCACTATTTGGTGCATCCAATGCTATGTCTGCAATTAAGAAAATTGCCAACACCATTGGTAAACATGAGTACTGGGAATAATAGGGACTGAAACATTGCCAATACTGCTAAATAGTGGCTTTTACTTTAAATCTTGTGCACACGTTTTTTTTTCCATCACTATGTACCTTTTCTGTTTAATTTATTCATCTCCTGTACCGTTTCCTATTTTCCCAACTTCTGCTAAATTAATATCTATCCAGGGTGATGAATACCTATAAGTGATCTCAAACCTCTCTTAATGGGGTACACAGGAATAAACTATAGTGGCACACAGATCTCATGGAAAATAATACTTTTTTATTTTTTAAATTTATTCCAAGAATACTAAAGCTGATTCTAAAAGCCGGAATCGAACAGTCTACATCAAGGTACATGCACTTCGATGGCTGAATTTTATTCTGAGAAATTTACCTAAGGGCCCTTAACATGCTTTTTACTATTCTTCTTTCTGAATAATAGAACTATTTTATGAATGCAGAGCTCATTAAACTTGGATAAATCACAAATTTCGCAGTGCTTGACATTTTATCTTGACTGAAATGTTTAACTGGTAGTACTACTTATAAAAATTATTTACTTTTAGTAATGTCAGATATCCATAAAGTGGAATCTAAATTAACAATCTTTTTATACTGGAGAATTTCATGCCTGGCAGGATTCTAAAAGAGAGCTATAAAGGAGAGGGTAGGGGGGCGTGGCCTGCTGCCGACCAGGATGGCTGCCTAGACTCACAGCTCCGCCCCACGGCCGTGACAACAGCAACCACAAGCGACTTTCCTCCCCTCCGAATACACTAGCTAGGAGGAGAAGAGCAGAGGACACTCTGGGGTATGTCTAGAAAGCGGCAGAAGCCACCTGCACCGCGCCGCCTAACCCATTACTATTCTTCCGCCGTGGGCATGCAGTCAGCCCAAGATGGCGACGGCTCAGGAGCGCGCTGTTTCAAGGCTCCCACCGCAGAACGCCCAGAAATCTTCACAGCGGAGAGCTCCTCCAGCACTCACAGGGACAGCATGGACACCCTGCCACCTCCGACTGAAGCTCTGGGGACACAGCAAGTAGACAGAGGTAAGAGATTGGCAACCTCCCCTGCTAATTCCCCATGCAAGGAGCCTCACGCTAAAAAGCAGCTATGGTCAGCAGTAGTGGCAAGAGTGCAGAGCACAGATCAAACCCCTTCACTAGGATTTACATAGAGAGCTGCAATTCTCCATGTCTCAAATGCATGATAGAATAGACTGCTTAGAGGAGAGAACAGATGCCATAGAAGAAAACATGCAGGACTATTCCAAAGCCCACAACAAGCTTTTAGATGCACATGAGCATCATACTGAGGAAATTGATCGCATGAAAATGAAATTAGCGGATTTGGAGGACCGCTCTAGACACAACAATATAACGTTTAGAGGAATTGATAAAATCAAATGAAGTTGTTCCCTATCTGCAACAACTATTCTCAACCCTACTCCAGCACCTTGGCACCAATGATATTTTGATCGACCGGGCCCACAGGATCTCTAAACCGTCAAATTTACCAGACGACATTCCGCGTGACATTCTGGCCCGGATCCACTTCTTCCACATCAAGGAGCAAATCCTCTCCACTGCCAGGTCCTCAAAATCACTGCCTGCTCTGTTTTACTATTCACAGATCTCTCTCCAGCAACAATGGAACTATGCAAATCGTTCAGTCCAGTAACCTCTATCCTCCAGCAGAAAAAAAAATCACCTACAAGTGGGGATTTCTGACCAAACTGCTGGGGAACTATCAGCAGCAAACTGTCCCCATCCCCCCCCCCCCCCAAGGATGGATATAAGAAGCTGACTAATTGGGGCCTTCTTCCCATTGCCCCTAGAGACATTGGTCAAAACAACAATCCCTCCAGAGCATCTGCCGCTGGTAAGCTGACACCTCATCCAGACCGTGATGACTAATCCACTACCATACCCATCCCTCTCATCTACCTTTCCCGCCATGGATGGAACTCCCTACACTCGTAACTCCTTTTCCTTTTTTTTTTTTTTTTCTTCCAAATATACGTGTTATTTTGGGCTCTCCTTTCCACCCCCAGGATATAGTGTGCTAAGCACACCAAGTTGTACCCTTGTTATTACTGTTTGGCTCCACGTGAGCACTGTTTGCAACTCTAAGTGTTAGTATTTTTAACTGTGTTTTACATACCATATCGCATACCGTGTAAAACCTTTCTTTCTCCCTCCTCTTTGTCTTTGTTTATTGCAACCATACTGCCAGTAGAACTTTGTATATTGTGACTGTTTGATCTGTCCGGAAGGCGTAGTCTCTCTCTGCACACTCCCTACCCTGTGTACAAACTACTATTATGGCCCTCACAATCACTACCATAAATGCAAAAGGCCTAAATTCTCCCTTTAAACGCAACCTTCTTATGAAGGAGGTCCTAACCCTCCGCACTGATGTCCTCTGTGTCCAGGAAACTCATTTCCCTAAGGCCAAACCCCCTGCCTGCACCCACAAACGTCACCCTCATTGCTTTTTTGCAAATGCCTCGGGAAAGCAGAGGTGCAATGGTAGCCATCAGCTCAGCAGTCAACTTTGTGTTGTCATTGTGAACTTGATGAAGAAGGCAGGTACATAATTCTCTCAATTACAATTGACAACCGTCCTCTTACCATAGTAAACGTATATGCCCCTAACACGGTTCAAAGAAAGTTTTTCACAACCCTCATGTCTAAACTGGCCCCCTACAGATCTTCACCTCTAGTTATATATTTCAATGATATTATAGATCCCTCACTGGATTTATCGAACCCAACGAAATGCAAGCCTTCTGCTCTGGCCGCTCTACTCAGAAGGGAGGACCTCTACGATTCATGGAGGTGCATACACGGCTCAGAGAGAGACTACACCTTCTTTTCTTCCCCGCAACCAGTCTTACTCGTGGATAGATCTAGTTATTACGGATAAATACCTACTACAGTCTATAACTGAATCACACATAGGAACAGTTTTGTGGTCCGACCACGCACCAGTTACCATCAAATTAGCCCCGCTATCTTACACACCCAGACACACCATCTGGAGTCTAAATTCTTCCCTCCTCAATAATCCAGTATTTGAACCACAAATACAATCGGAAATTTCCTCCTATTTTCTTACCAACGAAAAATCGATAAAAGACCAAGCCATTGTGTGGAATGCTCACAAAGCTTGCTGCAAGGTCTTTTTATAAAGCTAGGAGCACACCTATAGAAAAC
The DNA here is from genome assembly GCA_028564925.1 of Lithobates sylvaticus. Taxonomy (NCBI): domain Eukaryota; kingdom Metazoa; phylum Chordata; class Amphibia; order Anura; family Ranidae; genus Lithobates; species Lithobates sylvaticus. The sequence goes on along the minus strand of CM053028.1, from coordinate 305,759,511 downwards.
CCGAGCGGCTGCCACGGAATCCTTGTTGAAACAAATTTGCGCTTTAGAAACTAGAAACAAACAGTCCCCCTCGGATAAAATCTCTGCCGACTTAAAAAAACAACTTAGCGAACATCTCTGAGCTAAATTTTACTACTATATTAAATGTCTCAAACTCCAACCCTACTCTTCGGCCAATAAACCAGGCGCCTACCTGGCCAAACAACTCAAAAGACAACTGGCTAACAAAGAAGATTTAAATTCTTACAAACACCCAAGGCACCCGTATAACCAACCCGCTTGATATTGCGAATGAATTCAGCAAATTTTACTACAAGCTCTATAATCTCACAGAAACAGACCCACCCCCCCCCCCCAAACCAAGAAGATATCACAAAATTTCTATCATCCATTTCCCTCCCCTCAATCTCCAGGGCGCAACTTGACTCTCTCTCAGCCCCCTTCTCGCCCGATTCATAAACTCCCTCTACACAAGGCACCAGGCCCTGATGGCATACCCAACGAATACTACAAACGTTATGCAGAGCTTATTGTCCCCCATCTTTGCAAAACTTATAACCAGTACGCTTCCACAGGAAACATCCCAAAAGAGTCCCTAGAGGCACTAGTGGTCACTATCCCAAAACCGGGAAAGTCTCCAGACAACCCAGCCAATTATCTCACTCCTTAATACGGACACAAAATGATATGCTAAACTATTAGCCCAACGCCTCTCCTCCGTTATCCCCCAACTAATCCACCCAGACCAGGTGGGCTTCGTCCCAGGGAGGCAGACAGCAGATGGCACGTTTATTGACCTCCATACAGTGGGTCGAGCACAAGAAAACGCCTTCTCTCTTCCTCTCACTGGATGCAGAGAAGGCATTCGATAGTCTCTTGTCCATATATGGAAGCAGTTCTCTGCAAAGTTGGGATATCTGGAATATTCCTGTCTGCTATCCTGGGTCTGTACACCCACCCCAGCGCACACGTCTGGACCTCGGGCATAATATCAGACCCCTTTAAGATCACCAACGGCACGAGGCAAGGTTGCCCTTTATCCCCTTTGATATTCGCACTGATAATGGAACCCTTGCACAGACCATAAGATCTGACCCAGAAATCTCAAGAATTAAAATTGGAGACACAGAGCATAAGATTCGCCTTTATGCTGATGATATTATAGCAATCACAAACCCCATGGTGTCCTTTCCTGCAATCCAACGCATTTTAGATACATTTAGTGCAATCTCCCTATATAAAATAAATTACAGTAAATCACTCATGCTCAACTTAGGCCTAGACCATCAAACGGCTACTCTCATCTCGACCAAAAACTCCCTTTGTGTGGGCCCCCAACTCTTCCCTACCCTATCTAGGAATTAAATAACCGTTCTATCCTATTACGCACTAACTTGGAAGCCCTCGCAGGCAAGTTGATACGTTTATCTAAAGAATTATTATGCACCCCAGCCTCCTGGGCAGATGGAACTGCTCAGGCCAAAATTTGCTTCCACATATTCGGTACTTTTTTCGAACAATCCCCCTACCAATTGTGCAAACCCAAACAAAGAAGCTCCAGGGAATTGTCAACGCTTTTATTTGGCAACATAAACACCCAATGGTAAAAAAAACTATACTCCTGACCCCCGTACAACTCAGTGGCTTAGGAGCACCGGATATTCAAGCATACTACCGGGCTACACTATTGGATCAACTAAAAGCTTGGTGGTCCACTGACCACTACTCCCCCAGGAAGCAGATAGTCCACTGTACTTGCTTCGGACCCTAAATTAGTTCTTGCCGCTACCTGGATCAACCATGAACCAATCCACTATCCATTGGGCGCAATCACTGCTTCTCTGAGGGTGTAGAAGGCAATCTCTCAATGCAACAAAGGATTATCATAAAATATGCTGCCACTGATTCCTTTGGAGACATTTCATCGCCTATCTCCTGACCTACCCCTGGTATCACCAACTTAGGATCACTCTTTTCTTCAACAGACCTGCTGTCATTTTTCGCAACTACAGCAAAAGTTCCATGTATCCTCAAATGTTCTTCCTCTACCTTCAGATAAGGTCCATCCTATCTAAAATCTCCTTGTCATCGACAAACTCTCTCTCAGATGCCCTACTGAAATTCTATGAACTAAAGGACACTAAGCCCAAAGGAATCTCCCTCATTTACAAACTACTCACCTCTCCAGGATCGGAAGCGCTTTCATCACCCATTGGTTACTGGTCCATATACATGAACCACCATTGGATATATGGCAAAGGGCCCTGAGAATTCTCTCACACCTCTCCCACTCCACCTCTCACTGGGAATCCCTCATGAAGCTTTTTCACGGTTGGTACTACACCCCGGCCAGACTGGCAAGGATCTTCCCAGACGCATCACCAAACTGCTGGAGAGGGTGTGGCAGCAAAAGTTCCCTGCACCACATTTGGTGGTGCTGCCCTCAAATTAAGCCTTATTGGGGGAAATTGAGAACTTAATCTATACTGTGTGTGACATTTCCATCCCAATGTCCCTCCTAGACCACCTTCTAGGACTATCAATTCCCTCTTGGCCGGGCCATCTACAAACCGCGGTAACACATATCTTAATAGTGGCCCGATTAGCCCTGGTGAAAAAATGGAAATCAACACAGCCGCCTGCCCTGAACGACGCCATTGGGCTGCTCAACTCTCACTTACAGCTGGATTTTTAATTCGCCAAGGCGAATTTAACCACAAAATCTTCCTACATCGCCTGGGAAAAGTGGATGGTTGACCCAAGAAGTGCTCCCCTGGATTGAATTTCTCCTAGCGATTAGACTCTTTTGATCTCCGTACCTACCAGACTTTACTTATTTAGCAGTATCTGTCGGATATTAGCAGACTTAGAGTGCAACATTAATGCACGTTCACGATAGGGGGGGGAATCCCTATTTTTCATACAAATCTATTCTTTGTTGTTCTTTGCTGTCCTTTGTAAAATTCCCCTGGCTACCTAGCAACAGGCTGTTGTCTACAATGCTTTATGTCTGTACCATGCCAGGGTATGCCCGATTTGGCATTGTTTTGTTTATATGTAACCTTTTGATAACAATAAAACTCGAAAGTTAAAGAGAGGGTAGGGTTCTAACAGATAAGTGGACCATTCCTTTTTCTGTCATTCTGCTATAAGTAAGCACTGTTTATTGTAGTTTAACAATACAGTTCTGTTTAACTAGTCTTAGGTGTAACTGCAGCACTCGCTAGTGTGATCTAGTAAATAACTAATATTGGACTTAAATTATAATTTAGAAGGTACATACATTGTATATCCAGGTTTTAAAGTAGCATATTCTCCCATCCAGGCAACGCCTTTTTTCAGGGAAAGCCTTGCATATTTCAGTAGAGCAATGCTAAACCGCATGCTGCATCTATGAAAACAGCATGGCTTTGTAGTAGAAGAGTCCAGGTGCTTAACTGGCCTGTCTGGCCTGTCACCAATTGAAAAGATTTAGCACAAGACCTAGGACTGTTGAGCAGTTAGAATCTTATATCAGACAACTATGGGTCAACATTCCTCTCCCAAAACTCCAGCAACTGGTCTCCTTAGTTCCCAGATGTTTTGTTAAAAGAAGACAGGATACTATACTATGGTAAACCTGTCTTTATTTATGCATGTTGCTGCCATAAAATCCAAAATTACAATTTTTTTTCTTAAAATGGTACGTTTTCTCAGTTTAAACGTTTCATATGCTTTCTATTGTGAATAAAATATGGGTTTATGAGATTTGCAAATTATCGCATTCTGTTCTTATGTAGATTTTACATAACATGTAAACATGTGTAACATGTAAATATCCCAACTTTTTTGGAATTGGGGTAGTAGTAGGTACATTTTTATTTGGCATAGAAATAAAGATTGTGAGAAATATTTAAACTATTGCCCAAAGTGCTTCTTGTAAACCTGGAAAACCTATTCTACCTTTCCTTGAATATTGACCATATAGTGGTAGAGCTTTTGTCAGTAACAAAGGATCCCATCGTTGACCACACTTGGAAATAATTCACCTAAAGCTGAGAGTTAAGCTTCTTATATTTTGCCTTCCTTGGTTCTTCCCTCCATCCCCATCAACACACTAGTGACATTATTAACCATCTAAGATCCGCGCTATAGCCGAATGACGGCTACAGCGCGGATCTAATGTGCCGGGACGACGTCTATTGACGTCGTCCCGGCCACGAGGTGCCTGCGCGCCCCCTGAAGGGCGCGCGCGGCGCGCTCTGTGATCAGCGAGTCTGTGAGACTCGCTGGATCACAGATCCGAGTAAGGGGTCGATGACAGCTGATCATGTGACAATAACAGAGCCGGTAATCGGCTTTTTTTCCTCCTCGCGCTGACAGTGCGAGGAGAAAAAAAAAACAAGCCGATCACCGGTGGCAGTGAGAGGGACATCAGTCCATCTCACTACAATGTGCCCAGCAATGTGCCCAATACATGGTGCCCACTATTGCCTAATTAAAGTGCCGCCTACCAGTGCCCACAGTGCCATCTGTCAGTGCCCACAGTGCCATTGGTCAGTGCCCACAGTGCCATCTGTTAGTGCCTACAGTGCCAGTGCTGCACATCAGTGTCACTTACCAGTGCTCATCAGTGTCACCTACCAGTGCTCATCAGTGTCCCCTACCAGTGCCCATCAGTGCCACCCATCAGTGCCCATTAGTGTCATCCATCAGTGCCCATCCGTGCCACCCATCCGTGCCCATCAGTGCCATCTTTGCTGTCCCCATCAGTACCAACTTATCTGTCCCCACCAGTGCAGCCTATCAGTGCCCACCTGTGCCGCCTCATCAGCGCATATCAATGAAGCAGAAAAATTACCTGTTTGCAAAATTTTATAACAAACTATTATACATGATTTTTTATTTTTTTTTTATTTTCCATATTTTTTTGTTTGTTTAGCAAAAAATAAAAACCCCAGCTGTGATTAAATACCACCAAAAGAAAGCTCTATTTGTGGGGAAAAAATGATAAAAATTTAATTTGGGTACAGTGTTGTATGACCACGCAATTGTCATTCAAAGTACGTCAGCGCCAAAAGCTGAAAATTGGTCTGGTCACGAGGGGGGTTTAAGTGCACAGTAATCAGGTGGTTAAATAAAACCCCTTTGTTTTCATTAAATGCCTGAAGCCACAGGTTGCAGGAAAGAAAATAAGTTCATTCCCCCATCAACACAGTCAGTGTTGATGGGGGAATCCCTCCCGCTGAACTATTGTGTTCTCTTAGCAGGGACACTTGGAGAGCAGTCCCACCTGGGAGAACACACAGTGATTATTTCTAGCAGCTTTAGCCCCTGACAATAATTGCATGAAAAATCTGACATGCTGGTTGTACTTAAGTTGATCGATTGATCAACTTGGGTACAATCAGCGTGCCCATACATGGTTTTAATCTCGGGCAGTCCCTACTGAACCGGCCCAGATTCTAATTGTCTATGGACAACTTTACTTTAGCCCCTGTGATGTCATTGCTGGGCCCTGTGCTTTTCTATGCAATGCAGGCAGATCATGACTGGTGTGAGGGGCTGGCACAGTGCTGTACATAGTTTCCTGAAAACATTATAGCACCCTACCTCAGTTTTCTGATACAAGCAGTGGGCTGGCACTTAGGAGGAATCATGCAAATATCAAAATGCCTTGATGGGTAAATGTCAGTCTGGAGGAATGGGTGTTCCTAGGCAGGCTGTTTTTGAATTCAGACTCCTCTAGGTAATGGTGACATGTGATGCTGAATCTTCATGATAAAAAGAACTGAAATCCAATGAATGAAAGGAGTGGACCAAGGACCGTCAGGCTGGGGAGGAAAGGATCGATGATGCTCGATTTCTTCCAGCCAGGAAATGAGGCAAGCTGTATCTGACCTTTCTGCAGCTTCTAATACACATTGTGACAGGCTCACAGTGTGCAGTGAAATTAGAGTACAGGAGAGGCGCCTGAACAACTGTGCAAGATTAAAGGGAAGGTTGAAGTCAGATTGAAGACCCGTAGAGGCCCAGGCTCCTCTTTGTTTTAGTAGAACCTATGCACATTTTAGATACTATTTCCTTGATCAGCTGGATATATTTTTCTTGCTGAGCTCTTATAATTTTTCTCCAAAATAGGCCAGTGCTGGAAATGTCCTTCAGCTGCCTGCTTTACTTACACTATCAGCATATACATACTGTACACACTCCTGAAATTTCAGTGTCAATGTCTCTGGAAAGCATTTTGACATCTCTGGCTGACTTTTGTCATGGAAGGGTTGCTTTGTTGCATTTGCATAAACTAAATCCATAAGTGAATTCTGAATCACCTACTTCCATTGTGTTAAACAAATATATCCCTTTGTTTTAGGTGTGGAAGTGGTTAAACCTTATACGCCAGTTTCCCAGACGTTAGTATCAGATCCACAACAAACATCTGGCAATAATGAAAAGTACATCTATATAATCATCAAAATCTACCCAAATGGAAGCTTTACACCTCTGCTTGACAACTTGGAAATAGGTAAGAGTAACATGCTTTATCAGGGCTTTATATTATTATTATTATTATTATAGGTGCAGGAACTTACCCTCCCTGGCCAACTTCCCGTCCCTAACCCCTCCTTTCTTCGGGGGAGAGAAGTAAAGCAGCGCCAAATAATGGAAATAGGTTGAGGCTTAGAACTGCATATCGCACAAGATGCATTTTTCAGTTATGTCTAACACCGAGTACAGGACTCAGCAGTGTATAACACATAGGGCTCAGGAGTGTGTATTGTGCAGTTGCGAGAAGTGCATATCACACAGGGTGCAGAAAAAAAAATCAGATGAAACTTAGGCCCCTTTCACACGAGGCGGACTCCGCTTGCACGGAGTCCGCCTCTGTCCGCCGGCTCAACGGGAGATCTCTGCGTTGATCTCTGCTGAGCCGGCAGATGACAGGTCCCTCTCTGCTCACTGAGCGGGGAGGGGCTTGTCCAGCGCCGCTGGTCTCTATCGAGAGATCAGATGAAAACGGACAGCGTGTCCGTTTTCATCAGATCTCACCCGATCCGATCCGCCAGCGACGGATCTGGACGTAGAGACATACGTCTACTTTTGGCGGATCTTACCGGGTCGGATGTCAGCGGACATGTCTCCGCTGACATCCGACGCTCCATAGACTAACATGGAGCGCCCGTTCAGGTCTGCCGTCAAAACTGACAGGCAGATCTGAACGGTCCGATCGTGTGAAAGGGGCCTTACATTCAATGCAAAAAGTCCCTTGTGCTCAGGAATATGCAACATATAGTCCTTTGTCCAGCGTGCAGTGGTCAGGAATATGTAACATAGAGGCCAGCTCAGAGTGCAGTGGTAAAGCACATGTAATATGCAGTCCAGAATGCAGGGCTCAGGAGTATGTAACACAAAACCCATTGTACAAAGTACAGCATTCAGGAGACCATCCAGAAGCCTTTAACCCTTTCACTGCCAGGTCCTGTGCTTTTAAACTTAGCTGGCCATGCCATTTTTGCAATTTTTCGATAGCTTTTTTCGTTTTCCCTTACAGCTTTCAGAGTTTGTTAAAGATTAGGTTAATAAATAACCACTATTTGTACATTTTAGATTGTGCGTCTTTTTGCAAAATAGTCAAAATCGAACATGCGTAAAAATGTAGATATCCAAATTTCTCTAAACATCTGTAAGTTTTCATTTTTCCCTCACAGCTTTCAGACTTTGTTAAAGACCCCCAAACCATATATTTTTTTGAAATAACATGACCTGTAGAATAAAAAGAAGTTGCTACTGATTTTAACGCCCTGCGATATTTGCGCAAATGTTTTTCAAAACAATATAGTGTCTAAAAATTCTCAACAATCATTCTTAGCAATTATAAACACAGCAAATTTTACTAAATTCCTGCCAAATTCCTACTAAATATAAACGCTTAACCTGTATTCAGTTAACCACTTCAGCCCCGGACCAATTGGCAGCCAAAGGACCATTTTTGCGATTCGGCACTGCGTTGCTTTAACTGACAATTGTGCAGTCGTGCGACGTGGCTCCAAAACAAAATTTGGGTCCTTTTTTTATAGAGCTTTTCTTTTGGTGGTATTTGATCGCCCCTGCGGTTTTTATTTTTTGCGCTATAAACAAAAATATAGCGACAATTTTGAAAAAAATGCAATATTTTTTGCTTTTTGCTATAATAAATATCCCCAAAAAATATATAAAAAAACATTTTTTTTCCTCAGTTTCAGCCGATACGTATTCTTCTACATATTTTTGATAAAAAAAATCGCAATTAGCCATTATTGATCGGTTTGCGCAAAAGTTATAGCGTTTACAATATAGGGGATAGTTTTATAGCATTTTTATTAATATTTTTTTTTTTTACTAGTAATGGCGGCGATCAGCGATTTTTATTGTAACTGCGACATTATGGCGGACACATCGGACATTTTTGACACATTTTTGGGACCATTGTTATTTATACAGCAATCAATGCTATTTAAATGCATTGATTCCTGTATAAATGACAGTTGTAGTGAAGGGGTTAACCACTAGGGGGAGGGGAGGGGTTATGGGCTGTGACTTGGGTGTTTTTTTTTACATTAGGGGGCGGGGCTGACGTCTGACGTCATTGATTGGCTGTTCCCGGTCACCGGGAAAGCCAATCAATGACAGGCAGAGTAGGAAGCGCGGGGAGAGGTTTGTTTACACATACCTCTCCCCGTTCTTCAGCTCCGTAACCCGATCGCGGGACACCAGCGGCGATCGGGTCCGCTGGTCCCGCGGCCGGGGTCACGGAGCTCCCGACCAGGTCATGCCATTTTGCCGCAGTATATCTGCGTTAGGCGGTCGGGAAGCGGTTAATAAATAACAAATGTTCGTAATTTTTAAATTACCGTATATACTTGCGTATAAGCCGACCCGAATATAAGCCGAGGCACCTAATTTTACTGCAAAAAACTGGGAAAACGTATTGACTCGAGTATAAGCCTAGGGTGAGAAATGGGCATCTACTGTAAGTGTAAAAGAGGGTCAACAATGCCCATTTGCAGCCTCACTGTGCCCATTTGCATGCCTCACTGTGCCCATTTGTAGCCATAGGTCCCCCGAGCTTCAAACTTGGTAGTTAAGGGTTCCTAGATGCCCCCTAGCCAAAAGTTGGGGTCTCTGAACCCAAAGGGTCCCGAAATGACATTGCTGCAGATAGAAACAGTTGACCGAATTTGGGGCCCTGTATCTCGGGGCCACTTGGTGCTAGGAACTTCGATATATTGTATTGCTAGTTCCACTGGGTTTGCACACCAAATTTGGGGTTCCTAGCACCAAGTGGCCCCCGAGATAAGAGGCCCCAAAGCCGGGTCGGAAAATGTCAAGCACTTTTCTGCAATAGAGAATGACATTTTCCGAACCGACTTTGGGGCCCCGTATCTCAGGGCCACTTGGTGCTAGGAACCTCAAATTTGGATATGTTGTATTGCTAGTTCCACTGAGTTTCCTAGCACCAAGTGGCCCCGAGATACGGGGCCCCAAAGTCAGGTCGGAAAATGTCATTCTCTGCTGCAGAAAAGTGCTTGACTCCAGTATAAGCCGAGGGGGGCACTTTCAGCACAAAAAAATGTGCTGAAAAACTCGGCTTATACTCGAGTATATACGGTATGCCTTTTTGCAAAATGGTGAAAATTGAACGTAGGCAAAAATGTAAATAAGCACATTTCTCTACAAATCTGAAGGTTTTCATTGTTCCCTTACAGCTTTCAGAGTTTGTTAAAGACCCCCCAAACCGCTTATCTAAAAAAGCAAACCGGCTGTCCTCCTATATTTTATTAGCTGCTAAAAGGCTTATTCCATTGTGCTGGTTGTCCAATACACCTCCTCCATGGCTCAGATTTCTCCACTTGGTAGCGGAGATTTGGAGGATGGAGTACCTAACGGCTTCTGTACAGGATTCCATCCCCCAATTTGATAAAGTTTGGCAACCCTGGGATCGATCGGAATATGGGAATCCCACGCCAATGATCACCTCTGAATATGCAATAACTCTACATTGAATCTGTTCCTATGTCTTTCATTCCTCTTCCACGATTGTCTATGCCACCAAGTGCTCTCTAACGAAACACACGGTCGGAATTCTCATCGGAAAAAACTATGATGGTTTTCCCGTCAGAATTCTGACGGAATTTCGCTCAAACTGTCTTGCCTACACACGGTCACACCAAATTCCGACGGTCAATAACACCGCGGCATAAAACACGTTCGACAGCACTATAAAAGGCAAGTTTAATGCTTCCGAGCATGCGTCGAATTGTTTCCGAGCATGCGTCGGAATTTTGGGTGTCGGAATTGCATACACATGATCGGAAAATCCGATAGAAAGGTTTTCCGTCTGAAAAATTGAGAACAGGTTCTCAATTCAAAGTCCGTCAGAAATTCCGACAGAAAAAGTCCGATGGGCATACACACGGTCGGAAAATCTGATGAAAAGCTCCCATCGGACTGTTTCCATCGGAAATTCCGACCGTGTGTAAGCCGCATTAGAATCCTATGTTACCCATCATATACCCCTCACAAATTTGTTTTTGTTTTGGTTCTGAACCTCAAGTATTTACCTGTGAGCTGTGTGCTTAATATAATTCTGATAGATTGTGCAGATCACCCCTGCGCTCTGTACATTTGGACATTGCTTATCTGTATCTACTGTTTCTGTAATATTCATTGTTACCATTATGTTTTTGTTATCAGTGCAACTTGTACTATATAACTACTTTGATTGTGCTCTTTATAACCCAATAAAAACACAATTTAAAAAAATAAATAAAAAAAAAGACCCCCCAAACCATATATTTTCTGAAAGCATAGGACCAGTAGAATAAAAGGAAGGTGCTACTGATTTTTAAGGCCCCCACGATATATGCACAAATGTTTACCAAAGCAATATTTTCTCTAAAAATACACTAAAAGCATTATTGGCAGATACAAACACAGCAAATTTTACAAAATTTCTGCTAAATTCCTACTACATATAAAAGCTTGACATGTATTGAGTTTGTAAATAACAAATATTTGTAAAAATGCACTGGACTACATCAAAAACGCATCAAAAATGTGCATGCAGAAAAGCATCTGGAACGCATTTGGACTGCATTTCTATGGTGTGAACTGGCCCTCAGTCTTTTTGGGTATGAGTCTATCAGCATGGCACATCTTGACTTGCCAATATTTGCCCACTCTTCTTTGCAAAAACACTCCAAACCTGTCAGATTGCGAGGGCATCTCCTGTGCACAGCTCTTCAGATCGCCCCACAGATTTTCAATCGGATTCAGGTCTGGGCTCTGGCTGGGCCATTCCAAAACTTAAATCTTCTTCTGGTGAAGCCATTCCTTTGTTAATTTGGATGTATGCTTTTGGTCTTTGTCATGCTGAAAGATGAAGTTCCTCTTCATGTTCAGTTTTCTAGCAAAAGCCTGAAGATTTTGTGCCAATATTGACTGGTATTTGGAACTGTTCATAATTCCCTCTACCTTGACTAAGGGTCCGCCGAGGGATACATCGCAGCTAACCTAGATGGGGTCATGTACCATCTCATGAGAACTTTAACGTTTGCTTCCATTAGAGAAATATTAAGAATACCCTTATAGGCTTTAGAACCCGCCTGGTGCCAGGTGTCTAAGTCCCATTCTTGTTGGAGATCAGCCTCCCAATCAGACATGTAAGTGGATTTACTGGAGGGTGAGAGGGCCTTTACTCGTGAAATAGTGTCCAATGCGGTACAGTCCCTTATCCAACCACCACTGGAATGTCTTAATGACCATCCCGGGCGGGAAGTTTGGGTTGCCAAAGATGTGGGAGAGAGGTTTAGCCTCCGAGATCAGGTTTGGATTATCACGAATTCTGTCCCAAAGAGCATAGGACAGAGAGAGAGAAGGTGAGAGAATTGCTGGCCTTTGTTTTTGCGGGCACCATAATAGAAAGTCTAAAGTGTATTGGGGTACTGCTTGCCTCTCCATATAGACCCAGTCTGGTTTTTCAGATGATGAATAGACCGAGGATAATTGGGCTAGTCTAGCTGCCTGATAGTATTTAAGGAGATACGGTAATCCCAGTCCCCCCTTTTTCCTATGCAGGTATAGAGTTTGTTGGGGGATTCTATAGCCCGATTTCCCCCATATGAATTTCAGGATTTTACTTTGTAGTGTCTTGAGATGATCTCTTCGAATGGGTATTGGGAGGGACCTAAAGAAATAAAGAATTCTAGGGAGCAGGGTCATTTTAATGGAATTAATTCTCCCTAGCCAGGAGAGCTCATATTGTGACCAAGTTTTTAGATCGGCCGCTAGCTTTTGAAATAGTGGGGGATAATTTTTATTATATAGGGATTCTATCCTGTCTGTGAGGGAAATCCCTAGGTATTTGAGGAAACCCGTTCCCCATTGGAATTGAAAGGATTTTTGAAGTAGGGCAACCGTGGAGGGAGGAAGAGAGATGTTCAGTGCCTGTGATTTAGAGTAGTTTATTCCTAAGCCCGATATCCCAGAGAAGTCTGAGAGTGTTTTGAGTAGGTTTGGGAGGGAAGTGATGGGAGACGTCAAAAATAAGAGCATGTCGTCTGCAAATAAGCCGCATTTGTGAGTACGATCCCCACATTTGACCCCTTGGATGTCAGGATTGATTCTTATTGCTATGGCAAGAGTTTCAATCGCAATGGCAAAAATAATCGGGGATAACGGGCATCCTTGTCTAGTTCCTCTGGCAATGGGTATGGGGTTGGAGTATTGTCCCTGTATGCGTATTTGGGCTTTGGGTCGTGAGTATAAGGAGTGAATCACCCCTCTAAAGCGGGGTCCGAATCCCCATTTCTCCAGGAGTGGAAAAAGATATGACCATGATACTGAGTCGAAAGCTTTTTGAAGATCAAGGGATAACAGTAGTCCCTGTTGTGCTGACCCCCCATCCCAATTAGATTGAAGAATGGATACAATATCTATCGCCCTCCTAATTTGGTCTGGGCCTTGCCTGCCTGGAATGAACCCCACCTGGTCTTTGTGTATATATTTGTTAATAAAGGACGATAGGCGAACCGCCATTATTTTTGTGAGGACTTTAAGATCAGAGTTAATAAGTGAGATGGGTCGGTAGTTCCCAATCTCTTCTGGGTTCTTATCGGGCTTAGGAATAACCGTAATGTATGCCGCATTGAGATGAGGGTCTAGGGAATTGCCTTGAGTTAGATGATTAAAGAATTTAACCATATATGGGGCTAGGGATTCCTTGAAGGTTTTATAATAGGGAGCCGATAACCCGTCAGGGCCGGGTGCCGACCCCGTCCGGAGGCCTTTGATTACTGAGGCCACTTCTTCTATCACGAAAGGGGCTTCTAAGATTTCCCTATGTTCGTCTATTAATCTTGGTATAGGAACACTGTCCATGAAGTCAGAGATCGAGATACTCGGGGATTGTGGGGGAGCACTGTAGAGTTTCGTATAAAATTTTTGAAAGGCATCTAGGATTTTGGCGGGATTGGCCGTTAGACCGTGATTTGCCAATCTGATTTTGGGAAAAGAGGATAATTTTGTTCTGGGAGATAATTTTATTGGCTAGCATTGGTCCTATCTTCCCCTTCTGAGTGTAGAATTTGTTCGAGCTCCAGCGGATAGATTTTTCCGCTTTCGTCGTAAGAGCTAGGTTAAGTTCCAGTTCTTAGCTTTTCAAATGTGGGCAAGTAGGGATGGGGAGGGGCGACGTTTGTGTTGAGCTTTGGCAGATTTGTATGAATCTTCCAGTCTATCTATATGTATCATGCGTTCTTTCTTGAGCTTAGAACCTATCTGTATGAACTTTCCCCTAATCACAAAAGTTGTGTCTTGGGAGGTTTGGATTTATCCATTGCCTGATCGAATGCTATATTAGAGTCTCCCCCCCAAACCACAGTGCCCTCTAATAGAGGGGAAAGTTCGTTTAGGATCCGTCTAAAGAATTGTTCCTGACCTTTGTTTGGGGCGTAATAGGATACTAGGGAATAAATGTGACCTCCTATAGTCCCCTTAACCAAGAGGAACCTCCCCTCAGTCACCTCCATGTCTGTTTCTTGGGAGATGAGTTTGAGTCGCAGCAACAGTCTTTCACCCTCAGGGAATGTCGAGAAAGAATAAGACTTTCCGTTGTCTGTGAATCTCACTGCAAAAGGGAAGGCCCACTTGTATTTAATGTCTTTCTGTAAAAGGACCTGTAGCAGGGGTTTTAGTGATCGTCTGCGTTGCATGGTGGAAGGAGAGAGATCTGCGAATATTTGTACAGGATGACCAAGGCATAAGACTTTGGGAGCTGAACGTGCCTGTCTCATCACTTCTTCCTTGATGGCGTAGAAGTGTGGTTTTGCGATGACATCTCTTGGGGATCCGTCTTTCCTGGGAGGTCCCAGTGCTCTATGAGCTCTGTCAAGTTCCAAGCGGTGCTGAGGCACATTTGGGATTAGGGTCTGGATCATATTTTGAACCGCAGCTGGTATGTTGGTAACGGATTCAGGGAGTCCTCTGATCCTAACGTTGTACCTTCTTGACCTATTTTCCAAATCGTCAATTCTGGATAAGGCGATATCCAATTGATCTTGTACTGTGTGTAGGTGGTCAGAGGTTTGGTTAGTCATGACAATTGTTTGTTCCATCTTATGCTCTATGTAGTCAATTCTGGTGCCTAAGTTCTGAAAGTCCTGTTTAAGCTCTCCTGTGATTTTGGCTGCTGTTAGGGAAAGCAGGTCTGATAATTTCAGATAAAGTTCATCCATAGTGAGGGATGCTGACATGGGATCAGTGTGTAAAGGAATATCTTGGTGAGCAGTGAGAGGCTCTACAGGGGAGACTGAGGGTCCGTCCATGGAACGGCCTATGAGGGATTCTGTGGAGGCCGGTGAGGGAGACAGGTCCTGCTGAGGGTATCCCTGTTGCACCGGTGTGTAGTGCAGGGTAGTGGGAGGAATTACCTGTCTCCCCTCAAGTCTTCCCTCCGTGTAGGCCGGGTGCTGCCTCGAGGCGGCCGCCATCTTGGATCCGCCGGCCGGATCCAGATTCACAAATTGTGGCTCCAAACTGCGTCTGACCGCGGGTCTGTTCATGTGGGGTGATGCCCTGTCGTGTGGGGATCCCGCGGGCTCTCTTACCGCCGCTCCGGAGTGCTGTGGAGCTGATAATGGGCTCCGTCTGGCTGAGGTAGAGCGGAGCTCCTGGCTAAGCGGCCATCTTCGGAACTCCGCGCATGCGCACTCCCGCCCCACAGATTTTCAATCGGATTCAGGTCTGGGCTCTGGCTGGGCCATTCCAAAACTTAAATCTTCTTCTGGTGAAGCCATTCCTTTGTTAATTTGGATGTATGCTTTTGGTCTTTGTCATGCTGAAAGATGAAGTTCCTCTTCATGTTCAGTTTTCTAGCAAAAGCCTGAAGATTTTGTGCCAATATTGACTGGTATTTGGAACTGTTCATAATTCCCTCTACCTTGACTAAGGCCCCTGTTCCAGCTGAAGAAAAACAGCCCCAAAGCATGATGCTGCCACCACCAAACTTCGCTGTGGGTATGGTGTTCTTTTGGTAATGTACAGTGTTATTTTGCACCAAACATATCTTTTGGAATTGAAAAAGTTCAACCTTGGTTTCATCAGACCATAACACATTTTCCCACATGCTTTTGGGAGACTTCAGATGTGTTTTTTACAAAATGTAGCCGGACTTGGATGTTTTTCTTCGTAAGAAAAGGCTTCCGGTTTGCCCCTCTACCCGATAGCCCAGACATATGAAGAATACTTGCCAGATATTCCTGCAGCTCCTTTAATGTTGCTGTAGGCCTCTTGTCAGCCTCCCTGACCAGTTTTCTTCTCGTCTTTTCATAAATTATGGAGGGATGTCCTGCTCTTGGTAATGTCACTGTTGTGCCATATTTTCTCCACTTGATGATGACTGTCTTCACTGTGTTCCATGGTATCTAATGCCTTGGGAAATCTTTTGTACCCTTCTCCTGACTGATACCTTTAAACAATGAGATCCCTCTGATGCTTTGGAAGCTTTCTTCGGACCATGGCTTTTGCTGTAGGATGCAACTCAGAAAATGTCAGGAAAGACCTACTAGAACAGCTGAACTTTATTTGGGGATAATCAGAGGCACTTTAAATGATGGCAGGTGTGTACAGACTCCTATTTAACATGAGTTTGAATGTGATCAATCCTGAACACCGCTACATCCCCATTTATAAGAGGGTGTGCACACTTATGCAACCACATTACATTTTATTTTTACTCCCCCCCCCCCCCCCCCAAAAGATTTCAGTTTGTTTTTCCATTGAGTTGTACAGTTAATAGGTCACATTAAGGTCAAAAAAGGGCTGAAATTATAAATTTTTGTCATTTTGTTTTTTTACATTACAGGAACCTGACATTTTAACAGGGGTGTGTAGACTTTTTATATCCACTGTAGTGTATATTCGAGTTGGAGTAACAGTGCAGCTGATATGACCCTGAGCTATAAACAGTAGGTGTATGCAGTAAGCTGCTGAAGATGCCATATAAAGTATGAGAGTCTCACCATCTTATGGTCAGCTTGTATCCGGTACTGGCTTATTGCGGGGGGAGCAGAAGTATTGGGGGGGCATACTCCATGACGTCAATGTGTTTCGTCCCACCCACTCTTGAACTTTATCAGGCTTTATATGAGGTTTGGCTGCCACCCATATTTAACTATAGTGGCCGCCATTTTAAACAACCAAAAACAACTATAATGAATGCAATAAATACTAAAAGTTCTTCATTACTGGCAGAGTTAGCTAATTATGACTTATGCCGCGTACACACGAAGGGACTATCCCGCGGGATTGTCCGCTGGACTCAAGTCCACCGGACAATCCCCTCGCGTTTGGCGCCAAAAGTCCGGCGGACTAGGTTTTAAGTTTTGTTTTAAAATTGTCCGCTGGACTTTGCAGTCCGGCGGACAATCCCGTCGTTAGTAGGCTAGTCCGCCGGACTTTTGAAATGAACGGACTTGCCGCTCATTGGAAAGTCCGTTCATTCCCGCTGACTTTTTCCAGCGGATTGTCCGCCGGAGAAGTCCGGGCGTGTGTGGGCAAGTCACACGCTCGGAAGTCTGGGCGTGTGTGGGGAAGTCCCGCCGGACTAGGTCCGGCGGACAAAGTCCGAAGGTGTGTACGCGGCATTAGAGTACCTTTTCTACTAACAGGAAGAAAATAAGTAAGTAAGGAGGGATACAAGGGAAAGCAGAATAAAAGGAAACTAAATAAAATAATCATACTTAGACCCTGCCGTTAGGAGGCCTGTTTTTACAACTTGTATCTGTTTAGCCCTATAAAGAAAGGGCTGTAGAGAAAACTCATTTGAACCCATGGGTGATAATGTTTTTAATGTAAAGATCCACCTAGCCTCCTTCTGCAGCAAGAACTTATACCTTTACCCCCACCTTTCTGGTAAATTAGGTTGGTAAATACCACATACTGTATTTTTAATCCTGTAGGTGAGGATTTATGACACTCTTAAAAATGCAGGGCGAGGGGCGACTGATCATCTTTAGTAACTATACTTGTTACATGTTCCCCTATCCTCTTTCTTAGTTCTATCCATGTTTTACCTATATAAATCATAGAACATAAAAAAATAATTTGATACACTAACCATCTCGAGGAGCAATTGAGGAAAGAGTGAATACTGAATGTTTATGTTCTGACTGCCAGAATATGTCATTTTTTTAAACCTATTTATAAATGTAGCAACGTTAAGGGTACTTTCACACTGGGGCGGTGCTGGCATTAGCGGTAAAGCACCAATATTTTTAGCGGCGCTTTACTGCTGTTATATCGCTTTTCGGCCACTAGTGGGGAGCTTTTAACCACCGCTCATGCACGGCCCCAAAGATGCTGCTTGCAGGACTTTTTTTTCCCGTCTTGCAAGCGCACCGACCCATTGTGAAATCACTCAGGCCTTTACGCTGGGGAGGCTTGATAGGCGATATTTTTAGCGCTAAATCGTCTGAAAAGAGCCAAATGTGAAAGGGGTCTAACATATGCCAGTGCCTTTCAAATAAAGATTGCAACTGGCTCCAGTACTATAGGAGGTGGTCACTACCACTATTCTCTCCCGGTCCCTATTACCTGGTTGATTCTCCCTGTACAGTTCCTTGTTTTTATTTAGGATATTCTTCATATCTTTTGCTAGGGCTCGTGTCTTACTTTTCTTCAAAATAGAGTCAGAGTAACCCCCAAGCCCTTAACCTACTTCTAAGTTCCTTGCTTTCCTGGTAAAAGTCCTGCACATTGGAACAATTTCTGCAACTCCGTAGGAATTGACCAATAGGAATGCCCTTATTAAAGAGCCACAGGTGATTGCTGGTGGCGTGGAGGAGCGTGTTCCCCTCAGTAGGCTTGCAGAAATTCTGTATTTCCACTATATTTCCTACCTTGCAAACCCTCAAATCTAAAAATGTAATTTCCGACAAGCCTACTCTGTATGTAAAAAAGGTATTTCTATTAATATTGTGTTCCGCAATAAAAGATTCAAACTGGTCCACTGTACCCCTCCACGCCTCCAACACATCATCAATTTATTGTACCCTACGTGCTGCTGAAAAGCTGTATTTGCATAGACACATTCCCTCTCCCAACAACCCACATGGAGGCAGGTGTAAGAGGGGGCACATGTGGTGCCCATGGCTACTTACCTTATCTGATGATATTTTTTATCAAATATAAAAAAGTTGTTATTTAAGATATTAAATATGAAGTACTTGTGCGCTGCTGTGGACCTCACAACCAACCAAAACTAACGTACACAATAAATACTAAAGAATAATAAATAACCCTAAAAATAAACATGAAAAAGCTGCAACCATTAGCAAGTGACCTCAACATTCCAACACAAATAATAATAATGATGTGCTAAATCAAGGAGCTATGCAGCAAAAATAAACAAATGTGCATGAATTCCTATCCCTAATTTAAAAAAAAAAAATATAAATAATAATATATATATATATATATATATATATATATATATATATATATATATATATATATATATATATATATATATATATATATATATATATATGGGATAATATGTGAAACGGTGATGAAGTGCACTAATACAAGAAGCTGTGCAGCAAAAATAGACATCTATGCATGAATGCCTATCCCTAAATAAAAAAATTTAAAAAATTGCAGTGATATGCGAAACAGTGATAAAGTGCACTAATTAAAGAAGCTAAACAGCAAAAATAAACAAATATGCATAAATGACTAACCCTAATTTAAAAAAACAAAAAATACAGTAATATGCAATATGTGAAACGGTGATAAAGTGGTTGAATCAAAAGCAGATATTAACCACTTCCCGCCCGGCCTATAGCAGAATGACGGCCGGGCGGTGGTTCTGTTATCCTGACTGGGCATCATATGACGTCCTTCAGGATAACATGTCACTGCGTCCCGTGGGGGCGCGCATCGCGGCGATCGGTGGAGCGGTGTGTCAGTCTGACACACCACTACACTGATCTCGCTAAGGAGCCTCCGGCGGAGGCTCTTTACCACGTGATCAGCCGTGTCCAATCACGGCTGATAACAATGTCAAAAGGAAAAGCCGGTGATCGGCTTTTCCTCACTCGCGTCTGACAGACGCGAGTAGAGAAGAGCCGATCGGCGGCTCTCCTGACAGGGGGGGTCTGCGCTGGTTGTTTATCAGGGGGGGTCAGCGCAGCCCCCCCTCAGATGCCCACACTGGACCACCAGGGACTCCACTAAGACCACCAGGGAAGTGGGCAACATGTGGATGGCCAGGTATGTACCCCATGGCCATCCACATGTGCAAATAATGCCCAATCTGTGCCAGTCAGTGCCCACAAATGGGCACTGACTGGCACTATCATGTACCAATAAAAATCAGTGATGCCCAGCAATGCCACCCATCAGTGTCCAGCAGTGCCCACCTATCAGTGCCCATCCATGCCACCTATCTGTGCCCATCAGTGCCGCCTATGAGTGCCCATCAGTGCTGCATACCAGTGCCACCTATCAGTGCCCATCATCAGTGGCCGTCGGTGCCACCTCATCAGTACCACCTCATTGATGCCGCCTTATCAGTGCCTGTCAGTGCAGCCATATCAGTGCCCGTCATTGAAGAAGAAAACTTACTTATTTACGAAAAAATTTAACAGAAACAAAGAAAAACTTGTTTTTTTTTTTTCAAAATTTTCGGTCTTTTTTTATTTGTTGCGCAAACAATAAAAATTGCAGAGGTGATCAAATACCACCAAAATAAAGCTCTATTTCTGAGAACAAAATGATAAAAATTCTGTTTGGGTACAGTGTTGTATGACCGCGCAATTGTCATTCAAATTGCGACAGCGCTGAAAGCTGAAAATTGGCCTGGGCAGGAAAGTGTCTAAGTGCCTGGTATTGAAGTGGTTAATCTAATTTTACATAAAAAAATATTAATATAAGTCACCAATAATAAAGTGCTTGTGCATCAAAAAGTGATGAGCTGTGAAGATTACGTGCTCAAAAAACAGTTCTTGAAAGTTGTGAACACCATCCTGGTATTTACCAGGAGTGTTCCCTAGCAGCTCACCTTAACCACTTACAGATTTTCCCGCTTAATGACCGGCACTGCGTCGCTTTAACTGACGGTTGTGCGTTCGTGCAACACTGTACCCAAACAAAATTGATGTTTTTTTTTTTCCCCACAATTAGAGCTTTCTTTTGGTGGTATTTGATCACCTCTGCAGTTTTATTTTTTTGTGCTATAAACAACAAAAGAGCGACAATTTTGAAAAAAATAAATATTTTTTTACTTTTTGCTATAAAAAAAATGTAAAAAAAAATAATTTCTTTATCATTTTAGGCCGATATATATTCTTCTACACCTACGTCAATTTGCGGGAATGTGCCAACCTGCCACCGTATAACTACGGCGGCTGGACGGCAAGTGGTTAAACAAAGACCACAACAGGTCTAGTGGCGCTTTGGTATACATATCCTTAGCAGCAGTTCATGTTCCACTTCATGTTCCACAGCTGGTCTGATAAGGCTTTAATATATGGATCCTTTAAGGACAATCACATTCCACTCTCCTCTCCTTATAGCATAATCCCAGAGATAAATATCCGTTATGCTGTATTGGATGTCCTCCTCTCCTCCATTCATAGGCCATACAAGACAAATAAGTACTTCATAGTGTAGTAATTTCACAAAAGAAATTGTTTTAATAAAACATAATACCTTACATCTAGGTTAAAAGCAAGCGGTATTGATAAAATACCTACTTCCTGGTCTCAGCCGTGACGGAAAGTGATGTTCCCGGCTACTCCAATGCTGCAATTTTTGTTGTGTTTTTTTGCAATTAGAGAT
The DNA here is from genome assembly GCA_028564925.1 of Lithobates sylvaticus. Classification (NCBI taxonomy): domain Eukaryota; kingdom Metazoa; phylum Chordata; class Amphibia; order Anura; family Ranidae; genus Lithobates; species Lithobates sylvaticus. The sequence continues at coordinate 305,738,151 of CM053028.1, read as the reverse complement.
AGGCATTCATGCATATTTTACTATTTTTGCTGTATAGCTTCTTGAATTAGTGGACCGTTTTTGTTATTATTTTTATTTTAAGATACATATGAAAAATTCCACCAAAAACTAGTTATGTGGACCAGACAAGGGGAGCCCAAGTTCAAGCCACTGGGCTACCACATGTACCCCCACCTCAAAGGGGATGGACGTGTAAAGAGGCTCTACGGCCACACCAACCAAAACACAGTTTTCAGGGAGCATATATCCAATTTCCAAAGTAAGCCTCCTGTATCCAAGACAAATGAGGGGAGTTCTCTTACCAAATTCTTAATCCATTTTCCTCATATTTACCTACACGCTCAAGTGGACTTCCTACCTAAAAAACTATAGGTCTTCTGGGTGGTTTATGGGTGTTTTTGTGGACCTTTGGGATCACATAGAAGGTCAGGGTATTATAATGTTTAATCATCAGATGCTCGTGCTCCTTTTTGGTTAATTCAATTAGGGTCTCTCAGGCTACATACACCTTCACACTAGAATCTTGTGAACAGCCAGCCCATTATATATAGATAAGACCAAAATGAGGGACGAATGAGGAGGAAAGAGGGATAGATGGACTTTCTTCCAAATCAGGGCAGTCCCTCAAAATCAGGGACAGTTGGGAGCTATGCACTTAAACCAAATATGTTTAAGGTGTTTCTACAGAGTTGAAATGTTTAGTACTCTTTTGTATAGGTCGAATTTTTACAGAATATATCCACAGGCCATTCATTTTTCAGGGTAAAGTTTTAATTTTTCAAGCATAACTATGTAACCCATACATACTTACATAGGTTGAAAAAGAAAAACTAAACTCTATCTAGTTCAACCAATAAAGAAAAAATGAATTAAATAAATCCAAAACCTGCATAAATATAACTCTAAACCTGTAACTGATCCAGAGGAAGGCAAACAATAACCTTGTAGTTTTATTTAGACAGGGCAAAATCCCCAACCTTTTGAAGAGCGAGGGCCACCTAAGCGACTTAGTACCCGGTCGCGGGCCACAATGAGCGGAGCGTGTGCATGGCAGCCCACTCTACTCTATAGAGCCCACTCACTCTTGGATCGGTTTGGAGGTAAGCGTTTGTAAACAGACACAAGTACATTTACATCTGCTACTCCTTAGAGGTGAATGGAGGGTCCAATTGGGTCGGACTGACCGTGTGAAAGGGGCCTATGGCTCAGTGCAGGTAACCCTCAGGTGCACCTGCAGATCAGTTTGAAAGCAGTCTAGTAACCACTGCAGAACAGATATGCCCATATATACACTGTGATTTTATTAATAAATGTACTATTAATTACAGTATTCTATTCTATTCCATCCCAGAGCAGGAGGTCGCGGGCCACATCAGATGGCTCCGTGGGCCATATGTGGCCCCTAGGCCACTGGTTGGGCACCCCTGATCTACAGGAAGTACATACAACGAGTAAATAGGATGTGCACGGGGTTGCTAAAAACATGAGCAAAGTAAGGGGAAAACTCTAACTGCAATTCAGTTTTGTTTACAATATTCTAAAAATGTGTATTCTTTGTAGAGGTTTTTGCTTTAATATTTAGAAATAGATTTTGCTCGCTTACTGGAGTTTTTGATACTCGCGCAGTGAATGCAAATGTCATTCAGAGCATCAGATGTATTTGTGGGAAATGTTTATAATTTTTGGTTTATTTAGTGGCTCTTTTGTTTTTTTACATAAATGGTCTGAACGGGGTCAGCAGAGACCAAAACCATTCAGAACCGTAAACTAATTTTTACCTTTGCACAAGATACATGTAATATATATTATTTTCAGTTACAGAGGGTAAATTCTTAAAGAAGCCCAGAACTATACATTATTGAATATCTGAATGTTCTTTTTATTGGCGCAGGTGATAACATCTTAATGAGCAACCCACGAGGATGTTTTAAGACTTCCCAAGTTGATGAAGTTGAGGATATTTTTCTTCTGGTAGCTGGCACTGGTTTCACACCAACTGTAAAATTACTGAATCATGTTTTAAATAGCTCCAACACACTCAGGTATTTATTTATTTTTTTAAATCTTACAATGTATACATTTTATACATACATTTGTAATAGATATTTGCAGTTTAATGTTTTAGTTTAACAAATCTATGGTGTATTTGGGATGCTTTTGGGCTATATAAATGTACACAAATAACCTTGCATATGCTGCTAATTTGCCCAAATCCCTAACATTTCAGTTTAGAAGAATAGTGGGACAAACTTTTTTTCACATTTTTACCAGGGACTTCTTGATATATGCAGTTTTTTTTTTTTTTTTTTTTACCTGTGACATCTCCAACGAACAATCACTGCTTGGATTATGCATTCTGTTTGAAAAAAAATTAACTAAATCATACAAGAAAGCAGGAGAAGCCAAGGCCATATGTATACTCTGTGCTGTCGGCCAGCGGTCTTGCGCCACCTCTTCAATTACATAATTGACGTTCTAGCCTTATTAGTATCACACTAACAAGATTAGGTACCAGAGAGGTGGATGGAGACCGTTCATCCACTCTGTGTTAGTACATCTGTGGGGGGGGGGGGGGGGGGAATTGTAAGCACACAGTATACCAGTCCACCAACAAAATCACACAAAATGTTTGAAGACAGGAAAAAAATGAGGACCCAACTGGACTGTTCAGTGATAGGCAGGGCAGCAGTTTGAAGCCTTAATTATACAAGCAAAGAGTTACTGACAGTTGTCAGAGTGATATGTAAGCGGCTATGTATTGCCATTAGCAGACCTGTAAATCTAGGCCAGGGGTCTCCAAACTTTCTAAACAATGGGCCAGTTTACTGTCATTCAGACTTCAGGGGGTCAGAGTGGCCAGTGGGAGTATAAAATGCCCCAGTGTCAGCGGGAGTTAACAAATTACACAGTGCCTGTAGTCAGTAAAAGGAGGAATACTGGCCCATCATTGGTATTAGTGGGGGGAAATAGTGCCTTATCTTTGGTTTTAGTGTAAGAAAAAATATCCCATTGTTGGTGTTGGCAAGAGAAATGGTTGCCCCCACTGTTGGTGTCAGTGGAAGGAATGGTGCTTCCTTGTAGGTGTCAATGGGAGGAATAGTGCCCCAAGGGTCAGAAAAAGGCAAGCAAAGAGCCACAGTTTAAAGTCTGTTGACAATGCAGAAACCAAATCCTACTGCTGTTCTAATACGCTAATCTCTGGCTTCCTGACGTTTTGGCTTGTCCGACTATCCGTTTCGGTTCCTGAACTCTGATTATGTTTTGACTACGTTTACTCTGTTTATGTTTTTTTATTATTATTAAACTAGTGTGATTTAACTGTACTTCTGTCTCAGTCTGATTCGTGGTTTCTGATAGTAGGCGAAGGAGGGTGACGTGTGGAAAACTGCGTTTAATACCAGAAACGGCCATTTTGAGTACCTCGTAATGCTTTTTGTCCTTTGTAATACCCCGGCAGTTTTACAGGAACTTATTAACGATGTCCTCCGAGATTTGTTGCAGTTATGTGTGGTGGTTTATCTCGACGATATCCTCATATTTTCCAATTCCCTGGAGAGCCACCACACAGATGTCTGTCGTGTGCTTCAGAAACTAAGAGAACAATCTCTATTGTAAATTGGAGAATTGGCAATTCCATCGTGAACAGGTTAAATTACTGGGTTATGTCATTTCCACTGCTGTTTTTTTTCGATGGACCCAGAGAAACTTTCAGCAGTTCTACAGTAGCACTGACCCATGGGTTTACATCCTCTGCAGCGTTTTCTTGGCTTTGCCAACTATTATCGGAAGTTTATTCATAACTTCTCGTCTTTGGTCAAGCCCCTGACTGATATGACCAGAAAGGATGGTAACCCACAGAGTTGGTCTCCGGCATCCATTAAGGCCTTTGAGAGTCTCAAGGCTGCCTTTGTTTCTGCTCCTGTGTTGGCACATCCTGATCCTACGTTCCCTTTTATCCTTGAGGTGGATGCTTCTGAGACTGAAGGTGGTGCCCTTCTGTCTCGACGTCCTACCTCTGAGAGCGCTATGCATCCTTGTGGCTACTTTTCCAAGAAATTGTCACCTGCGGAGTGCAATTATGAGATTGGTGACAGAGCTGTTAGTGATCATTTTAGCCCTGAGAGAATGGAGACATCTCCTCGAAGGTACCACAGTGCCGGTTCTCATTCTTACTGACCATAAGAATCTCACATTCTTGTCTGAGGCTAAACGCCTCTCTCCCAGAAGGGAACGATGGGCTCTTTTCTTGTCTAGTTTCAATTACATTGTCTCGTTCTTACCCGGTACTAAGAATGTAAGGGCTGACGCTTTGTCACGACAATTTCCCTCCACTTCCAAGATGAAGTCGGTTCCGGTTCCTGTTATTCCTCCTGATCGTATTCTGGCTACGGTTTGCACCAGTCTCACTTCTCCTTTGGGTGACAAAATTCTTGCTGCTCAGGTCCATGCTCCTCCTGAGAAACCTTGTTACCGCTGCTTTGTCCCAGAGAGTCTCTGTACTGCTGTGTGCCAGACTTGCCATTCTCCCAAGGCTGCTGGCCACCCTGGGAAGAATCAACTCTTTTTTGGGCCATTTCCCAACAACTCTGGTGGCCTAGTCTACGTGCTGATGTAACCGCCTTCATAATTGCCTGTTCCGTGTGTGCTCAGAGTAAGACTCCACGACACCTTCCAGTGGGCTTCCTACAACCCATACCCAATGGAGAGAGGCCCTGGACCCACCTATCTATGGGTTTCATTTTGGAGTTACCCAAATCCCAGGGCAACACAGTTATCCTTATGGTGGTTGACCGGTTCTCGAAAATGTCCCATTGTATTCCACTTAAGAAGTTGCCCCCTTCTAAGGAACTGGCTTCCATTTTTGCTCCGGAGATCTTTTGCTTACATGGTGATTGTCTCGGACAGGGGTAGTCAGTTTGTGTTCCAGGTTCTGGCAAGCCTTTTGTGCACAGTTGGGAATTAAGCTTGCTTTCTCCTCTGCGTATCACCCGCAGTCTAATGGGGCCGCAGAACAAGCCAATCAGTCCTTGGAGCAATTCCTACATTGCTATATTTCTGACCATCGTAACAATAGTGCCTTGAATTCTGCTTCCCGATTGTCCCCATTTATGGCAAACTATAGTTTCCAACCTTCCATGTTGCTGGACTCATTTGTTCCGTAGCGTATTCCTGCATTAGAGGAGCATCTCTGTGGTCTTCGTTTCACTTGGGCACAAGTCCAGGAGGCTTTGCAACATGCTAATGATGGGTACAGACTCCATGCTGATTGCAGATGACTGCCTACGCCTTCCTACCAGGTTGGGGACTCTCTCTGAAGTTCGCACCTCGGTTTATTGGGCCTTTCCGTATTCTTCACAGGATTCCTTCTAATATGCGTATTTTTAATGTATTTCATGTCTTCTCATTAAAACCTTTGGTCTTCAACCGCTTTACCACCTCGGTGCCTCGTCCTCACCCTCTACAGTTTGAGAACCATGAGGAGTATGAGGTACAGTCCATTGTTGACTCCCGTAGGTTCCATAGGCGCATACATTACCTGGTGCATTGGAAAGGGTATGGTCCAGAGGAACGCTCTGGGGTCTCATCCTCCTCTGTAATTTCCATAGATGTTTTCCCCTCAAGCCTGGTAGTCCTCTGAGGGGAAGGGGTCATTGAGTAAGGGGTACTGTCAGGGCTGGGCTCAGCCCTTCCTTCTTAAAGCTGGCCGATTAGCTGTCGGATAATTGCCAGCTCCTATCGCTCCACAGTGACTCACCTGTTGATGATATCTCGTTAGTCAGTCCTGCCTACTTAAGCTGTCCAGTCCAGATGATCTCTGCCTTCGCCCTGGTCACATATCTAGAGACACTCTCCTGTGTTCCTATTAAAGACTTGCTTGGCTGGCATTCATTCTGGCTCCAGATCCTGCTTGCTGTTCTACTACGCTCATCTCTGGCTCCCTGACGTTTTGGCTTGTCTGACTATCCGTTTTGGTTCCTGAACTCTGGCTATGTTTTGACTATGTTTACCTTTTTTATTATTATTAAACTAGTGTGATTTAACTGTACTTCTGTCTGTCTGATTCATGGTTTCTGACAACACCCTAATCACCCTGTGCTGCGCAGATTTCCCTTGCTGCTTGGCTGCAGAGAAAGGGACTGCTGAATCTCTGTCTTCAGTCCCTTTCAAAAGTGAGACATCAGGGGTCTGTTTAGACCCCTGATATTTCACCAACGCCCCCCAATGGGGCTTCGAAAAAATTGTAAAATAAATTATTGTAAAAAATAAAAAATTGCAAAAAAAGCAGTAAAAAAAAAAGAATAAAAATAAACTACAAACACCAACCTCTACCCTACTGACACTGTCCACTGCTTTACTAACACCAACCTCTGCCCTACTGACACCAACCTCTGCCCTACTGACACCAACCTCTGCCCTACTGGCCAAAACCACTGCCCTACTGACACTAACCTCTGCCCTACTGACACCGTCCACTGCTCTACTCACACTATCCATTGCCCTACTGCTATATTAATATTATTATTATTATATGGGATATATATACAGCATCTCACAAAAGGGAGTACACCCCTCACATTTCTGTAAATATTTTATTATCTTATTATGTGACAACACTGAAGAAATGACACTTTGCAACAATGTAAAATAGTGAGGGTACAGCTTGTATAACAGTGTAAATATGCTTTTTCTTTGCCATGAGGTGCCATGTATGAGAGAGTGAGAGCGATAACACCAAATTTAACACACCTGTTCCCCATAAACACATGAGACCTTGTAACATTAACAAGTCACATGATACCGGAGAGGAAAAATGGCTAATTGAAACCCAATTTGGACATTTTCACTTAGGGGGTGTACTCACTTTTGTTGCCAGCAGTTTAGATATTAATGGCTGTGTGTTGAGTTATTTTGAGGGGACAGCAAATTTACACTGTTATACAAGCTGTACACTCACTACTTTACATTGTAGCAAAGTGTAATTTCTTCAGTGTTGTCACATGAAAAGATATAGTAAAATATTTTCAAAAACGTGAGGGGTGTTCTCACTTTTTGTGTGTGTGTGTGTGTGTGTGTGTGTGTGTGTGTGTGTGTGTGTGCGCGTATATATATATATATATATATATATATATATATATATATATATATATATATATATATATATATATATATATATATATATATATATATTTATACACACACATTGTGCAATTGGCTGCGCACACCTATGATCATGGTGATGAAAGGCATGGATCTGTCACCTGTACCTCTCTCCTGTACTAGAATATTGAAATGCACAGAGTATCATTGCTGATATCCAACAAGTGGTCTGGTCATTTTAAAGTACCTTCATGCAGCCCTAGCTTTGTCCTGAAGAACCCTGTGACACCTGAAAACTGTGGCACAATAATATGAAAATCCTATGCACATCTCATTGTCAACAGGAAAGTTGGCACTTTGCTCCAAACACCTTCCTTACACACCCAGATGTCAAATTCTAGTTGAAGTCTAGATTTGCATATTATAGTAACACCCACTTTAGGGTCACTGGGAGGCTTTAGAAAATTATGGAACTTCATGCAGGCTGTTGAAGGTGCCTGCTCTGCTATTACATGTGACTAACATTATATTAAAGCTCAATTGAAGTCTTACATATTATAGTCCTGATTCCCCTGCCACCTGTATGATTTACCAGTTTGTGTCAGTAATGCTGGTTTAGCTGAGTAACTGCCAGATGTATTGCAGAGACAGTAAGGAGGTGTCAGAACTGAGAGCTGATTACTGAAAGCACCCAGTTACCTATAACCCTGGTACATTTTGAACTGCACAGTCATACTTGGACCCCATACAAAACTGGTGCAACAGAAATAAGGGGATACACTAATAAATTGGAGGTGATTAGTACATTAGTACTGCAACCTGTAGATCGTGATCTACCAGTAGATTGCGGGCAGGTGACCGGTAGATCGCGTTCTTGGTTTTGCCTACCCGCCATCCCAGAGCATTGAGCAGAGTGCAATGCAGAGGGACTACTGTAAAGTTGGAGCTATAGTAGGGAGCAAGAGCTGCATAAGCCGATGCCTCCTTGTAGTGCTGGCTTCTGTCCCATGCGGAGTGATAACGACTGCACTCTAACTTTTATCCGGTGGGGGGGGGGGGTAAATATACAACTCAATCATAGGGTTTTACCATCCCCCGACTTTACATGTGAACGAGCCCTACAAGTGCCACTGTGGAATACAACTAAGGACTCATTCACAAGTGCAGCAGTCATGGCTACTCCTCTTAAAAGTGATTCCAGTGTGTTTGGCAGGCGGTGAGGGGGGCGATATGTTGACTCCTCACCACCTGATTTAATGTCAATATTTCTTTATTGTATCCTCACCACCAGATTTAAACCCATGATTGCCGTGCAATGCACATGATTGTGACACGGTAGTACAGCAATTAGAGGTTTAAATCAAGTGTGAGAAGGCAACACTATGCCCGGTGATCTTTGACATCTCCCATTTTGTTCAGGTATATCTCCACCTCTTTAAGGTTGCCTACTCCTGCACTAGTGTATCTGCCTATTTTGACAATAGTCTATCTGACGGTGTATCTGTTTCCATTACTTCATCCAGACTTTATTGTTTATATCAGTGCAGGGACACTTTAAAGATTGAAATGTTCCAAAGAAAAAGGTGTTCGTATTGCTTGTTGCTATTTTGTTTGCTATAAGCTTTAATATTCTTTAATGCTCTAGACATGGTAAAAGTGACATTATCCATATTAAAGAGGTTGTAAACCTTCATGGTTTTTCACCTGTTCTATGCATTGAGGTGAAGAAACCTCTTGCATTGCAGCAGCCCCCCAGTTCCCCCATTTTACTTATCTGAACCCTCTTTTTCTGGCGCCGGGGACGAGCACACAAGCACTAGCTGGTGTCTCATGTCCTGTTTGGCCAGATTGATAACAGTGCAGCCATTGGCTCCCACTGCTGTCAATCAAATCCAATGACGTGGGCTCCGGGGGATGGGGCCGAGTCCGGCATTCATGTCTATGGACACAAATGCTGGGCTCGGGAGTGCGCCCGCAAGGTAAAATGCATTTTTTTTTTCAACATTTTCTGTCTTTTTTAATTTATAGCACAAAAAATAAAAAACCCAGAGGTGATCAAATACCACCAAAAGAAAGCTCTATGTGTATGAAAAAAAGGACAAGAAATTCATTTGGGTACAGTGTTGCATGATTGAGTAATTGTCATTCAAAATGTGAGAGCACCGAAAGCTGAAAATTGGTCTGGTCATGAGGGGGGTTTAAGGGCCCAGTTGTCAAGTGGTTAAGTTATTCAATTCTGCTTAAAGGGAAACTAATTAGAGGTTTGTAGAGGCTACAATTTATGAACTCTTTTCGGGAATGTTAGTTTCTTGGCTGTCCTGTTGATGCTTTGGCTCCAATGCTGTCTACATAGAGAGCAAGTATAGAAATCAGGAGGTTTGCTGATTTCTTCTCTCTAATTTAAAGCATGCTTGTTTAAGGCAGTTAACGCTGAACTCCATCTTTTTTTCACTAGAACTGAATAGAATGATGAATCGCAGCATAGATTATACCACTTTACCATGTTGCTCAGTTGTCTGCAGATCCCCTAATATTCTGGGTTTAGTTGTTGCTTTGTATCATGTGACACTCTGTATATCCTGCTGACTCTGTCCCATCCGCATCCACTTCCTGCAGCAGCTAGAGCCTAAAGCACTTCCCTTTTGTAGTCTTTCAGACTCAGCAAATGATGTAACTTCCTTCACAGCTATGATGGTGGGTGGGATTAAATACATTCTAATTGGCATTCAATCCTGCCCAGTCACACCTACAGGAAGAGTCCAAACCTCCCAAGTCCCTTCTCACAGATCACAGCATTATTCAAGAAGGAAGCCTCTTCATACACAGCCTGTTCTGAAAGCTAATAAAATTATTTCAAAATATAACCCTGTGTAGTTACGTGTAACTGCTGCCCCTTTTAATTGTGAATCACACTAATAAATCAAGCAAAAAATGTAAAGTAGGCGCTAATTAAACTACATACATCCTAAAATGAACATGTGCTAGATAATAAAGATTACACCCACTGTAATAATCACTATTGTGCAATACCAGAAACCAAAAAACGCACAAAAAAATGCACCAAAAAAGTTGCATAAAAAAAATCACAGAATATTCCACAAAACTGCTGTGGAAAATGTAATACCAGTGTTATATCAGTGATGAACTTAGTGCATATACATTCAAAGATAAAATAATGTGGACACCAATTACTACTTATGTTATTTTCCTATATCACGGTGTTCACACTTCTATAGCTCAAATGTCCTCCCCTCGATTTAAGATACAATATTCTTGGATTTGAAAAGTTGCTCTTATTTCAGAGACTAGCTGGTTTAACATACTCTGTAATCCTAGAAGTGTACATCCATGCTTATGGAATAGGACTGTTCAGTTATTGTTTATTGTCATTATACTTTTGTATTTGCATTTAAATATTCAATAAAAAATTATTTGAAACATAAAGATAAAATAATGTGATAATCACTATTGTGCAATTCCAAAAAAAAACACGCACAAAAAAAAAAAAAAAAAGTCGGACAAAAAAGTTGCACCAAAAAAATTCCACAAAAATGCTGTGAAAAAATCCAATTAATATTACCAGTGTTCTATCAGTGATAACTTAGTACATATACATATCAAAAAATGAAAAGTGCTATAAAAATATGCAAATGAAAGTCCTTATTCAACTATGACCATTACCAAGGCACTTTAATTAAATTATTCCATTTCACCATGCATCTTTATATGATTCCACGAAAAAAACGTGCTCCACCACCAACAGTTTTTGGAATCATATAAAGGTGCATGGTGGAATGGAATCGTTTAATTAAAGTGCAAGGACTTGAAATGGTCACAGTTGAATAAGGACTTTAATTTGCATATTTTTTCAGCACTTAACTTAATACATATACATATGAAAAAATGTAATCACTGATAGAACATTTTTTTTTGTGTGTTTTTTGGAATTGCACAATAGTGATTATAACATTATTTTATCTTTTGAATGTATATGCACCAAGTTCATCACTGATATAACAATGGTATTAACACATTTTCCACAGCATTTTTGTGGAATCTTCTGTGTGATTTTTTTTTTTTGGTGCATTTTTTGTGAGCTTTTTGTTTCTGGTATTGCACAATAGTGATTATTACAGTGGGTGTAATCTTTATTATCTAGCACATGTTTGCTTGTTCTGTAGGCTAGCTGTGCTGCTGCTGGACAGGATTGAATGGATCGCAATTAGAATTCAATCAGTTAAATATGCCGACCAGTGCGCATTCATTTACATATGAAGGAAACGCCTTTATAATAACCTCCCATAGCCCTTGCTCTGTAGTCTTGCAATAAGCCATTATTCTTTGGCATGCTGCAAGATAGGAATGACACAGGAGGAGGTATGACACAAGGCCCAGAAACACCCACAGTAACCCTAGGACCCACCCACATCAACTCCCAGAACTGCTACAAGTGACTGCAATAGCCCGCCCTGAAGCTACAGAGGCTCAAAGCATAATGGGATGTAGTATCAGGACTGAAAAAGGAAGGAAGTTGAAGAACTTTGAAATTCAGCCAGGAAGAGGAGTGACATCACAGACACAGAAACCTACTGTATACTGCTAAAGGGGGAAGGTGACACACAAATTGACAGTGTGGCTGGTATTCATTTACATACACAATGCATCTGTTGTTTTGGGAGGAAAAAAATTGAGTTCTCCTTTAAGTCAGACACATCCAGGCAACTAACATTATCAGAAGGAGACCAGTAATGGTTGCCCTCACACTTCCCACATGACAGAGTCATTTCATATAAGTATGAAGCAGTAATTGTTAATTACATAAAGTAATACTGAGGTTAGACAGCATGTTCCATAATATCAAGATCTACTGTCCTTGGGCTATGAAGATAGAAGTGTGAGTCACATTTCTTTCTGGTTAGTGTGTTTGTGCAGCTCTCAGTTCAATATTACATTTTATACTTGCTATATTCTGCTTTTTTTGTGTCTCAGGTACCACTTATTTCAAATTACTATAATCCTACCTGATGTTATATGAATGCAGTGCCCATTTTTAAGTATGCTGAGAGCTGCAACTCGTGTTAAATAAATAAATTAAATATGCATTTGCTTAAAGTCAACCTTTTTCTATACAGTACATAGTAAAGCATCAGTTTTGCTTTAATGCTAGCACTTAGCTTCTTTTACTTATGTTTCTTGTTCTGCTACTGCCCTTCCTTTTGTATTGTTGTGGTCCCTACATCCTAACATAATATACACTGGATATAAAAGGTCTACACACCCCTGTTAAAATGTCAGGTTTCTGTGATGTAAAAAAATGAGACAAAGAAATAATTTCAGAACTTTTTCCACCTTTAATGTGACCTATAATCTGTACAACTCAATTGAAACACAAACAAATCTTTTAGGCTTGGAAGTAAAAATAAAAACCTAAAATAATGTTGCATAAGTGTGCACACCCTTAAACTAATACTTTGTTGAAGCACCTTTTTGATTTTATTACAGCACTAATTTTTTGGGTATGAGTCTATCAGCATGGCACATCTTCACTTGGCAATATTTGTACTTTTTCATCAATTTGGTCCGAACGGACAAGGTTGTTGAAAAATCAGAGCGTGTGTATGGGGCTTTATTTGCAAAAACACTCCAAATCTGTCAGACTGTGAGGGCATCTCCTGTGCAAAGCCCTCTTCAGATCACCCCACAGATTTTCGGATTCAGGTCCTACACTGCGCTGAGGGAATGGAATTTTCCTGACAGGCTCCATGGCAGCATACGTGTGGGTTAGCCCCGCCTCCATAATTACCCAATAGGACCCCTCTCCCATAAATCTTTGCTCCTGGCTGCTATCCGTGTTTCTTTTTTTGTCCTCCTCAGTAGGACCAAGTGGTTCTCCTACCTGAAGATGACTTCACAGCGATCGATCGGCCGAATGACAGAATTGTTTTCCTCCGATAGGCCCTGACTGTTAAGCAGGGTATGGAGTGTATATGCAGAGTAGCGCTGAAGACTGGTTATCTTACCTTAAAGTGTGCCCGGCCTGTTTGCCTGTTGTCATAGGTGGCCATTATCTGCTGGGAGGTCCGGTGTGTGCGTGCCTTGGATCGTTCGGCCAAGCGATCGTTGGTGGAGTGGTGAGTCTGTATCTGTCCATGGCAGCAGTGTTTGTGTGTGCCTGTGTTATTTTTCTTTTCCTGTATCTAGCGCTGTCCCCCATGCTGTTTGCTGATGCTTCCGCGTTCCAGCAAACTACTCTCTCCGATTTCCGGGTTCGCGGGCGTTCTGAGCATGCAGCAGTGGATCGTCAAAATCGCACCACCATAAATCCTCCTCAAAGTCTAGCCACCATAGGTCCGCTAGGTCAGAACAGCGTGACAGAGATTATTCCCGCCCCCCTGTGGCTCACTCCAGTAAGAGGCCAGAAAAATCATGTTGGGGTGCAGGATGCCTGTTCCAGCAGACAAGTCCCTATGTGACCATTGCTTTACTAAGGCGGCGGATGAAAGAGATGGTGCTGACCAGCGTTTAGAATCGATGGTGAGGCGAGTAGTGAAGGAATCCCTGCAGGAAAGGGAAGCTCAACAGCCATGTGAATTCCCATCAGACCCATTAGATCCTACAGTGGGAGAAGGGTTACTACAGGAAACATGGGAATCATCCCAACCAAGCCGCCACTCTGCTCCTGTCTCAGACAGTGAATCGGATCTGGAAGATCCAGGATTGGGTTTTGACTATGGTCTGGTTCCCTCCCTGGTCAAGGCAGTGAGAGAGGCTCTGAAGTGGGAAGATCCTATCACTCCCCCCTCCAAAGCAAAGGACATTTTTTAAGCAGCTCAATAAGGAGCGTCAATTTTTTCCCTTTTTGTCTGAGTTGGGTGATATCATCTCAGAGGAATGGAGCAAGATGGATAAGAAAAGTCCCATGCAATTTAAAATCCTGAAGCTGTACCCTTTTAAGGAAGAGGATGTAAAACACCTGGAGTCAGCTCCATTGGTAGACGCATCGCTTATGCGTTTGGTGAGATATGTGACTCTTCCCTTAGAAGATACTGTGTCTTTCAAGGATCCTTTAGAAAGACGGATCGATTCAGATCTGAAGAGAATTTATCTGACATCAGGAATGGCGTGCAAACCAGTACTTGCAATTGCAGCAGTATCTAAGTATCTAAGGCCATAGAATTCTGGGCTGACAGTATTGAAGAATTCCTGAGAGGTATTTCAGTGTAAACAGCAAAAGACTCTCCTAATCAAGAGATTAATAAAATACAAAAAATGCTGCGCTAAGGGATCATAAGGTAGTGACCCCCCCCCCCCTAGTGACGTGAATAAATAAATAAATAAATGAATCCCTCCTAAAGAGGTAAATAAATCCCCAAGTGGGAAACACCCGGTGTAGTTACTCAGCTAAAAATAGCAACACTGAATGAAAAGTTACATGTGACACGTTATACACATATACCTTATAAGAATCAACTGAAAAATGCAATAAAACAATCTGTGACTAAAAAATGCAATGAAACAATCTGTGACAAGATCTCTGGTTGCTGATAAGGAAAAGAAGGAGATAAAACTTTTCTCTAATCAAAAGTCCGGAATCTTGAAGAAAAGGTGAAATCCAAATCAAAACAAAGTGTTCAAATATTAATTCTATTTGAAAGGTGAATGTTGATCACAGCAAGACAGGTTCTCAGTGTAATAAAGAGAGTGAGGCCCCTTACCCCATCCGTTGGACTCCCTTACGAGCGGAGTCAATAGCGCAGGCAGAAATGATCCTCTGCAAGGATACAGGATGTTCCTCTGTCCTTCTCTCTCCCCCCTAGTGGAACGACCGCGATCCGGAACTCAGTTGCTGGTCACAGGGATCTCCCGACTGTTGCACACGGGCGGGCCGGAGTTGATGGACACCGCAGGTAGCCAATCACAGGGGTCCTAAGCCGTCTATGTACGCCGGCATCGAGGGTACTCCCCGAGGGGAGATGCAATAGCTGGGGGACCCTCCGGAAGGCACCTGCAGGAAAGAATCAGCACTCAGGCCCCTCGACCGTGAGTGAAGATTGAAAAAGGGGAAAAAGCAAGCCCCAATAGTGAAATATTGTTTTATAACCAGGGGAATATTTTATTGAGATAAAAAAGACCTGAGGTATATTCCATAGCTCCAGGAAGACGCAAGGTATTGCGGAGTCAATAGCGCAATATTCTTATAAGGTATATGTGTATAACGTGTCACATGTAACTTTTCATTCAGTGTTGCTATTTTTAGCTGAGTAACTACACCGGGTGTTTCCCACTTGGGGATTTATTTACCTCTTTAGGAGGGATTCATTTATTTATTTATTTATTCACGTCACTAGGGGGGGTCACTACCTTATGATCCCTTAGCGCAGCATTTTTTGTATTTTATGTTTGGGTGCCTGATAGATATTTATGGTTACTTGCTGCAGCTTTTACCACTTAATTTGTTCACCTACCACATTTTTTCTAGCGCAGTATTATTCTTTCCTTAATCAAGAGATTAGGATGGCTTCTGCCATTCTGGGGGAGGCATCCATCGATGTCATTCGCTTGATGTCTCGGGATATGTTGGCAGCTGTTTTAGCACGCAGTGCGTTATAAGTCCGTCCATGGCTAGCAGATCCTGCATCTAAGCAGGCTTGGTGCTGCATCCCCTTTGAGGGAACGTCCTTATTCGGCAATAAGCTTGATTCTGCCATATCCCGGGCCACAGGTGGGAAATCTGGTTTTCTCCCTCAAGATAGGCGTCTTCATAACCAAAAACGTCCTTTCCCAAGAAGGCAGAACTGTGATGGCGCCAGGGATGCTAGAAGCTATAGGCCTGGTCGGGAGTTTTCAAGATCGTGGAAGTCAAGACCGTCTTCCTTCAAAAAAATCTCAAAAGGCGGTTCTTCTGGCAATCAGGATTCCGCAAAGTCCTTTTGAAATTGGGCCCGCTCAAACATGTCAGGTGGGGGCTCGCCTTCTCCACTTCAGACATGTTTAGGCGGCCTCAATTCGGGATTATTGGACCGTCAAGATGGTATCGGTCACAAATGGATTTTCAGCAACACCCCAAGACTCAGGTTTGTCCCCACAACTCTTCCAGGCTCAGAAGAGAAAAGACAGGTCCTATTGACCTATGTGAGCTGTTCATTGGAACAAGGCGCAGCCGTACCCGTCCCAGAAGAAGAACGTGGCGAAGGCATGTATTTGCCCCTGTTTATGGTTCAGAAGAAAAACGGCACATGGAGGCCAGTAATAGACCTGACCCATCTCAACTCCTTCATTCGCAAGGAAAAATTGTGAGTCCCTGCTTACCATTCAGCAGTCAGTGCATCTGGGAGACTGGTTGATATCGATCGACCTGAAAGACGCGTACTTCCACGTGCCCGTGGCAAAGGACTTTCACAAGTTCCCTTCGCTTAGCGGTAGGCAACCAACACCTACAGTTCACATGTCTACCCTTCGAGTTAACCACGTCACCCCGGGTCTTCTCCAAGGTGCTATTAGCAGTGGTAGCTTTTCTCAGAGTCAAGGGTGTTCGTCTCCACCACTATCTGGATGACTTGCTTCTACTATCTCAGAGCAGAGATCAGCTATTGGAACACAAAAAGGTTGTCATCTCCACCCTGCAAGAATTCGGGTGGCTCCTGAATTTGGAGAAGAGCCATCTGGAGCCATCACATGTACGTATGCCACCAGTCCTCATCCTCGAAAAATTTTGGGATGGTTCCAGAAAAGCAGGTGGACATAGGCACTCCACATTGTTCCCCACGAACAAAATCCTTTTCTGGCCTAAATTTCCCCAGTTAAAAGCCCTTCTGCAACCATGTTTTTTAGTTTAATTCAAATCTCAATACCATATTCTTATACTTTTATTCCAAGATCTATCTTTTAATTTCCCCCAGTCCAGTGGTTTCTTATCCCAATTCTCCAGACTAATGCCTTGCAGGCCAAGTTTGCTGCATAATTCCTTTAAGTCCTCTGGAAATCCCAGAGTTGCTGAGATACCTTGATTTTTAGAGATTAAACAGGTTGGGAACCCCCCATCTGTAAAAAAATATCCTTTGATTGTAGCTGACTTGATAAAGGATTCAAAGCCCTCCTACGGGCTAACGTCTCTGGTGACAGATCTGTAAAGATAAGTAACTTATTTCCATTAAAATCTGTAAATGCCGAATTTCTCATGCCCTGTGATATGTGTTTTTACTTCATAGTGATGAAATCTTGCTATTACGTCTCTGGGGACATCCGTTGTAAATGTATTTGATCGTTGTTCTCTATGAACTCCATCAAAAGAAATGTCAGATGTTAATTCTCTTTTCAAAATTTTATTAATTTCCTGTACCACCTGAAATGAATATCTTTAACAGTCTCAGGGAAGCCCCGGATCCTTAGATTGTTACATCTGCTTCGATTTTCTTGGTCTTCGAGCCTGTATCGTATGTTTCTTACTTCTAGTCGATCCAGCTCTGCGCTTTCTTCCATATCCATGATTGCCTTTCTATGCTCATCTAGATGTTCTTCTGTTTCTTCCACTCTTTGTAGGACATCCTTTATGTCCATTCTTGTTCCATTCATTTCTCCTTTAATCATATATTCTAAGTGAGACATCATATGAACCATATCCTGCTTTGTAGGAAGTGTTTATAAATTTCTGAGCCTTTTCCCTATTTGTTGTTGTAGATTTTTTGATGGGCTCCCATTATTCTTATTGCTCTTAGCCCTTGAATTATTTAACATTTGTGCTTCTTCTGACATTGTTTTAGTCCCCGTTTATAATTCATTATGATCTCCTACACAAGTTTTCTTTTTTGTTTGTTCCACTGGGGGTGATGTTATCCCATCTTCGCTTTCTGTTACATGATCTACCTTATCCTGGATCAAATATGATTTCATGGATTGATGACATACACCTTCCGCTTGAGTTGTTTTGGCTCCTTTCCTCCCCATTGCTCCTTCAGATCAAATAAATAGCACCTGCTGCCCAGATATCAGGGTGTTGATGTATCCTACTTAATTAATACGCTGGTGCAATTGGAGAGGGAGAAAGGGGAAAAAAATGTAAATACTTTTGGGTAAACTGGGCTTTTAGTCCCCAAACAAACGGGATAGGCAGTTGTAGATTTCCAGTTATAATTCAAATATGATTTTAGATATAAGAGCTTTTATCTTGTTTAAAGAAATGAGTAGCAGCGGGGCAGCTTTAAGAATTTTAGCTGTTTATAACCATACCTGTGTATGTTATATTGCAGAATATATAATAATAGTTCAGTCAAAA
Source organism: Lithobates sylvaticus (assembly GCA_028564925.1). NCBI lineage: Eukaryota > Metazoa > Chordata > Amphibia > Anura > Ranidae > Lithobates > Lithobates sylvaticus. Next base: position 305,719,781 of record CM053028.1, on the reverse strand, counting down.
CATCACAGATACCTTGACAGCCAGAGTGGGCTGAGGAGTGTCACATTGCCAAATGCCGTTGACCATTACCTTGTACACCTCCAGTGCGGCATAAGAAACAGCCTGTAGCTTGTCCTGTGTGGCGATCTGCTTGTTTTTACTATTTGCGCCCGAGCCTTTAGCTCACAGCCCCCCTCCTGCTGCTTCCTCTCTACCAACGCAGCTTTTATTTCAGGAGTTCTCGGTCCCCCTCGGAGATCCTTGTCCCTCCCGGCCACCGTCTCTCCTCTGATACCTTTGGGAGTATCCGGAAAGTTCCGGGGTCTCTCAGCACGTCCGTGGCAGATGCAGCTATCACTTTTGGTTTTGGATCTCTCGCTATTTCCGTGCTATTTCGGACTGCTTTGGGCAGTTCGCTTCAGTTTTCAGACTTCTCTGCTCCTCTCCACTCTCTGGGATTGCTGGTCACCTCACCCCAACTGCTCCTCCAACTCTCCTCAGATGCCATGCATCATAGACACAGATGCAGTACACGTGAGTGCATCCAAATATGGGAACTATAGCATTGCTTCATAAAGGAGTTTTAAAGCTCCTGGTGTACATGCTCAGGGGAACACATGGAGCTCGCAGCTACTCGCTGCTACTCAGTGACATGTTGTTGCTCCTCCCTCCCTGTGTGTAGACTAAAAAATTATTTTGCGCAATGTGTTGCAAGAATCTAGCAATTTTTGAAAGTATGTTACAGTGGATATAAAAAGTGTGTATACTTTTTATATCCACTGTAACATACTTTCAAAAATTGCTAGATTCTTGCAACACATTGCTAAAAAAATTTTTTTGGGGATATTGCAGCAGTTTCCCCTCATTGCTTTTTATTGCTAACATTTAGGACCACACCAGTTTGGCATGGGAACATTTATTGCTTGCTGTTTATATTAACACCGGCTTTCTAAATGTGATTATAGCACAGTACCAAATATTTTTAGTCTTGTGCTCCACACCTATGTTCTACCGTGAATCACCACATGTTCCACACGCCTTCACCACAATTTGCTCATCTGGTGTTTTGTTATGTAGAAACGAGGTAAGGATTCGTCTTCCCCTTTAAGGGTCATTATAATCTGGATCGTTAAAGTGATTGTAAACCCTCACCTTGTGAAACAACCCTTTCAGTTTAAAATAGAAATGAAAGATAACACATTTGTTTATACATATAAAAAACATTATAAATACCTTGTTTTCCCATTTTTTCTTATGTGATCCCCTTCCCTCTGTTCTCACCTGCATAAGCCATTGAAAGGCTGTAAGTCTTATCATTGGAAAAGAGTAGACTGAGTTCCCAGCAAAGCTAGAGAACTGACCATGATGTGTTCTGCTTAGTGTGGTCAGTTTTTAATCGGGACGCAGAGAGACTGGCAGTAAAACCAGGGATACTTTTATATGCAAGAACATGGTACAGCAGGCACATATCAGGAATATAAAAATGTTAAGTTTACATATTATTTAAGCCCAGATGGATCCTTATTTTTGCTTCATATGCCCATGCAACTCCACTGATTTATATGATGTTACTTCATAACTATATTCTTGAATGTTGCTCAAAATAAAACATTTAGGCTGGGTTCCCACTATTGCACCGCATTCAATTCGCAGAACATTTGAAAACATGTTATTTTCAATGGGTATGGTTCACATATGTGCATTACATCCGCATTGCACAAAGATTGTGTGCGTTTTCTAGGCAGTGCAGTGCGAATTGCAGGCACATAATCTTCAATGGGAACGCATCCGATTAGCAGATGTGTTCTGTTCTGAACACAAATGCTGTCCCCCTCCTCCTAACCTCCCGCTCTCCCAGGTCAGCTGATCCGCAGCTACAACGGAGAGGAGAGAACCGCTGAATGAATTATTTTTATCATCACACATAAAACAGAGCTGCAATTCGCACCGGACTAGTGTGAGCCCAGCCTCAAACCATCATAGTGCTTTCTGTGCATTAAAGGAATAAAGTTTACACTGTTCACTTAAGGTGTGGATGGAGGCTGTATGCAATAATCACTTAAATCTGCTGAATCTGTATTATCTACTTAACGTTCACCTTTAAATAAGATAATTAATGCACATATTTTTGCAGGTAAAGCATTGCACCCACGATCAGCAGATCGTGGGTGCTATGCAGGGCTCATTGAAGGCTCATTGTGTAAGCTGTTTGGCCATACATCATATGGCCAAGCAGTTACACACTAACAGGAAGCATCAATGAACTAACAGAGCGTTCAACAGCACTGTGGTAGATCAATGAGAACTACAAGCCAACGGCCACAAAGGCTGCCGGATCTTGTAGTTTTAAATTCACAGAACTCTGTGAATGAGTGATGCGACCGGGTGGGCGGAGCCACGTTTTCTGCAGATTCTGGCAGAGAGCAGGGGAAGAAGATATCCCACCCCCGTGATATCTGGGAGGTGCTGGGGCCAGTGGATTTGTAACATGTTACACCCTGCATATGGGTGTAACATGTTACAAAAGGGGAACTTATCCTTTAAGGCACGAGTGGACTCCAACGACAGACTTCCTATACTTGGGCGCTTACATCACTGGCTCAGACCCTTACACGTTACGTCACCATCACCTGGCTTTATAATTTTTTTGTCATAAAAGTTTTGTTGTTTTAAATGTGTACTGTATATGCATAAATTGTAGCACTGTATCGTGAGCTTGGTAAATCTGACTAATTAGTGTGTGGGACACTATATGATCAAAGCAGCAGCAATTAGAATTTTTATTTGGTAACACAAAATGAGGGTGTTATTGGTTTACAATTTAATATTGGTTGTGCAGGCGTTACTTCTCACATTAAGGTCAATCCACAAAAAAGTTATATAGGTGGTAAGATCCCCCTGCCATAGTTTCTGGCTCCATTCCTAACCACTTCAGTGTTTTCAGTGTTCCCATCATCTTTCCAGTGTGTCCACTCTTTTTAATGTATTTTTTATATTATAACATACATTAAAAAGCCATCAAGTGGGGCTCCACTGGAGATGCACATCAAGTGGCAACAACTTGTCCGATTTGTCTGATGAGGATTGGGAGGAGGCATGCTCCGCCCAGCTATCTGTATCTCCCGCAGTCAACAATAAATGAATCTACCTTTTTATATGCTACATCAAACATTCTGGACCCCGGTCAGACTGCACTGTATACCTATACCTCTGCCTGCACTAGGTGCACCTGTCCGCGTGCTGATTTTGCGCTTATGTGGCTCTGTCCAGTTATAGCGACATACTGGCACCAGGTGATGGAGATATTGTCTGCGGTCTTATCAAATCCTGTTCCATGTACCCCACTGGTGTGTCTGCTGGGGGTCCTCGACAAGGAGCAATGGCCAAGAAATATTAGGACCATGCTACTGGAGACATTATTAATGGCCCGTAAAGCTGTAGCACTTAAATGGATCCAGCCCACACCTCCATATATGGCTTTGGTTAGTGAATCAGGTATTACCCTATGAAAAACTCATATTTGAGCACAGTGATTGCCCAACTAAGTATAATAAAGTGTGGGATGCTTGGTGTTCTTCTGCCCTTACTGTAACCAAAACTTAACTATATCACTAAAAGATTTGAGCAATAGCTATTGTACTTTAGTGTTTCTGTCTTAAATTATTTTTATTAAATTATTGTGAACATACATACAAGTTCTTCCATATCATTTCCAATACATGAATATAAAACATTCAAATTAAAAAAAATCTATCCCTCTCCATTGGCCAAAAGATTATAGTCAAAGCATTTTCTTATACTTTCCCCTTCCCTATCTCCTTGTTTCCTGTTAAGTGTGGAGGCGAGGATACTGCGCCCTTAGCTCCCCATCCCCTCTCTGCAAACCCCCCCCCCCCCCCCAAAAAAAAAAAAAATGTTTTAAATATAACCCCTCCTCATTTCCCCTCTTCACTTCCCTCCTCTCCGCCCTCCCCCCTTCCTCTTTAAATTTATAATGTGTTTTTATATACAACCCCCCCCCCCCCACATCATCATTTCCTCCCCGTGTAGTGCCTACCCCCCATCCTCACTTTAATCTATATTGTTTATTTACTAAACACACTCCCCCACTCCTATATTTTCAAATAAGTAATATCTCTTTTATGTATATGTATATACACGCACACGTGCACACCCACTGGTGAATCTGTGATCCTCCCTTACCCCTTTCTTTATTTATGAGGAGGAGAGAATCTTCTCTCTGCCACCTCTATATATCCATAGTAATGTGCCTCTTCATGAGGAGCATAGAGAAGGGGAGAAGAAAAAAAAAGGAGAAAAAAAAGGGAGGATGTTTCTGTAGTATATTATATCTAGTATATATATATGTATACATATATATATATATTATATATATATACATATTTATATATATATATATGTATATATGTTATATATATATATTTATTATATGTAGTGTTTTTATTTAGGCATTCTAAAGACAAGGTTATTCTAGGCAGACCGCTTTAGTAGCCGTTATCTAATTGCGCATATTAAAAGAGGGTTTGTTGGTCAAAGGACAAATGGCCAGACCAGAATTACTCCACATATGAAAGGGAACAGATAATGATTATCTTAATCTAATCAGTATTCACACATATCAAAGGGGGAATATGCAAGAATGTAAATTGGGGCAGCTTTATAATTACAACTATTCACAGCGTGGGGTTGTCTCCGGTCACTCTGAAAGACCGGGGCAGATCAAAGCATTTAATGGAAACGCCTAATCAAATTGCTCAGACATTCAGTGTGTGTGGGGGGGATATAACAGGACGTTCAATCTGTTTAGAAGTGTGTGTTCTTACGAAGGCACCCAAGAGTCACATGGTTCCATGGGGCTCTAAATATTACTAGCACTGTCGTGATATGAACTCTGTTGGATTTTTGTCATCTGTAAGACTGTTCTGTTTGGAAGTCAATAAAATTGTCTCTCTCTGGGAGAATCGGGTTTTGCTGCGGAGACAATACTTTTAATAACTATATTCCATCTACGAGGAAGGAACGATTATAGATTAGATCACTACAGTTTCTATGGTGCTTTCTATAACATGTGTATCAGGATCAATACGCTGAAAAACGCAGTGTACTTGTAAAGACCTTGACATTTTTGTACTGTACCACACTGTTTTGTTCACTCATGTTGAGCGCATTTGATAAACGTCATTGTCATGTACCTCTCAATAAAAAGAGTTTAAAAAATAAAAAGCCATCAAGAGGATCCGAACTGTCTCATAAAGGCCAATGCATTTACACAACCTTGAATACTTGAGAGACAGAGAAACTGTTCAAAGCGGACATTGCTATAAAATTAAATGTCCCCATATGTGTTTACCCCACCTCCTGTTGACAAAAAAAAAACTTCATTGCAGAACTAAGAAAAAAAAGAAAATGTGTGAAAAATACTTACTCTTGGGTTTTGGATGCTTCATGACACTGACATCCCTGAGCCTCACAGAGGGATCTTGGGAAAGCTTATGACCCTAATTTTCATAAGATTGCTACAGGAGCATGTTATGATGGGGTTTGGAATCCTTGCCTTTCCCAAAATCCCACAAGAAGCCCCAGCAAAATTGCATCCTGCCTAGACAAATCTGTCAGAAGCCTGGAGTTAGTTATGTATTTTCTTCAATTTTTATGTTTTTGTTTTTTTCATAATACATCATTTTGACGGCAGGGGTGGAGAGCAGGCACATAAGCGGAGATTTCATTTTAGTGCAACTCTCCAGCATCTACCAAAAATGAAATATTGAGCTTGGGTGGACTTGTATCTAGCATTAAGTTAAATGTTTTCCAGGAGGTGGGGTTACAATACAGAATTTACAGCTACATAGTTAAATGGCTTGTGTAATCTTTTAATTTTCCTTGTCAAAAATACTTCAATGAAATTGAGTACAATAAAATTAATATTGAGTATTGTACAATTCAGAATACTTGTGTAGTAATCATATGTGGTTAAAATTATAGAATTGATCGTGAGGTAAAGCATTGTGAAAAATTGAAGTAATTAGTTAGCAATTATGAACTAAACCAATATTGATGAAGACATTCTAATATTATGTAATACTTAAGAGTATGAAAAAGCGAAATAAAGATTTCCTGAATAATCTTGATATAATGAAATATGTTAGGAACAAAAAAGGAAAAATGATGTCAGGCGCCTCAGTACACCTTTCCCCTTTATCTTGGCGCAATGAATGGAAAAAACACTTATACAGACAATGATTAAAATTATATAGGTTACCCTATAGCAGCCGCTTACAGAAAAGACATGTAGACTATTTAAAATGGTAATTAAAATTCTCAATCATAAAATTCAATAAAACCTTATCACCATTTAGCGGCGCTCCTCTGGGTGGTTATGTGACCAGATAAATATATATATACTATTACTCAAAAGCAGATATATATATAAAACAAACAATATTGTGCTGTGGGGATCCTTTAAAACTTATCACAGGCGATCTAATATGACAATGCATTAATATCTCAATGGTTTGGGAATGAGAATAGAGTCCATATATTATGGAACAAGTGAAGACAGGTATGTTGTCTGCTTGATGTACTTCCACCAATTTACTTCACCCGTGCGTGTTCCACACTCCCCTCTGGGGTTTAAACTCACCGCAATCTTTAGTATTAACAGCCTTGGGTCAGGTTCTCCCAGGATATGTGGTCACTCGCTTTATGCATCATCTCCTCCCATCATCAACGATCAGCCAATGAATTTGATATAGAAAAGGTAAAAAGATCCAAATAGTCCAGTACGTCTTGAATAGACTTTATTTTTTAAAAAGGTTTCCACATTGCACAGTAAAATCAAACTTGTTCTCCTCATGTAGCTCCCTGCTATGAGGCCAATCCTTGGTTATCTTGCACTCAAGTTGTTAAATGTTTCATATATAATTCTATATTTCATATAGAATTAAAAAAAAAATAAGGTTTAATATCTTTTAGGAAATACATTTGTTTCGGAAATACATTTTTAAATAATTGAATTTGTCTATCTTCAAAACAACAGAATTATTCAAAGAGAACAGTTAATTATCACAATCAAGAACCATTGTGCTCATCACCTTGATGTCAATTACATGTTGGGTTTAAACAACATAATTCTCAACACAGCATGACATTAGCCAAGTACTGAAGTGTCTTGAAAACCATAAAAATCCTAATGATAGCTGTTGTAAATCAAACATGACCTTGGATAACTTTTGAATTATTAAATAAAAGCAAGTTTTCATAATACAGTTTACTCTCATTAAAGGACATTAGTGAGCTATAATTGTTCATTTATCTTCAAACCGCAAAACCAGGTATTGTTTCACATTATAATCTTCAGATGTAAGGTGCCTAAAGCCGGTGTTGTGTCGAATACTTCCCCCCCCCCCCCCCCTTCGGATAGTGTCCACCCTGTACTGCGCTTGCACAGTACGGAGGACAAGGAGATGCCGAAAGTCTCCGAAGATGAACGGCGCCTGCGCACTGAGTGCAGGTTCAAGCCCCACCATCCAAGTGGACATAGAGTTAGAATAAAAAATTGCTGAGCGAAGCGAGGGCCCTGTTACTAAGTGCTACCGTATGTCCGCTTGGATGGTGGGGCTTGAACCTGCACTCAGTGCGCAGGCGCCGTATATCTTTGGAGACTTTCGGAGTCTCCTTGTCCTCGGAGCAGACACTATCCGAAGTGGGAACAGTTTTTGGCAGAACACCTTGCAATTTGATCAAAGCATGCTGCACCCAAAGTATGCCTCGCAGTGCTAAACCCCTAACCCTCTGCAGAGTCCTCTGCCTTCCACAGTGTCCCACAGCCCCTAGCACACCTCATAGCCCCTATTTTTGCTCACACTGACACCAACATTAGGACAGTTTCTTCTTCCACCGATGCCAGAGCAAGCGTACATTTTCCTCTTACTGACTACTGGCACTAGAGAATTTTTTTTTGCTACACAGTTTCCTAAGACTGGGCATTGTTTACCCCTTTTTCAGGGCATTTTTCCGCCTCCTGATATCATCACCGTTTTTTCATCTATTAACCGCTGACCGAAATTATTTTCTTTCCTACTGACCTTTGATTTTCTTCTTATCTCTAAGAACCTTCTTAAAGAATATGAATGGGTTCTTTACACCATGCTGCACATTACATAGTTTGGACCACAGAGCATAGAGCAGTGTACATGACTGCAGCTAACATGCATGGCTCATTCTAAACAAATGGAAGGGGGAAAAGAGAAGTTCAGGAGATCACGGAGGACATAACGCAGTAAGAAACAATTTCATGAAAAATAAGTTAGAGGGCCATTCGGTAGTGCTTCTGTATGGATTGTTTATGGAAAATAAGCATATCATTTAGTGTCATTTTAATGCTGATCTCAAGGCCGGTATCTAAATGTACAGTTAAAAAAAAAAGTGTGTACCTGCCAGATTTTTCCTGCAGCCAGTTGTGGTGGCATTCCTAGAAGACAAACTATCCAAGTCTAGGATCTCATCACTACAGCAGTACCGTACACACACTAAGCTTTTTTGATTGGGCAGTGAAGGAGAAGCATCACACTGATTAAATTATTTACTCACGACCTGGTCTCCTCATATATCCCATCCATGATTGCGTCCAGGGACCGCTTCATACAACTAAAGTTCCTACTTAGAGCATACTATACTCCGCAGAGACTGGCCAACATTTATCCCTAAGCCCAATGTGTATGAGATGTAAATGGGACAGAGGCTCCTTCCTCCATATGGTCTGGACCTGCCCAAAGATCCGACCATATTGGAGGGCGGTGGCAGAGACTTTCGCCAGGATTTGTGGAATTGATATGACACTTGACCCCCTTTTCTTCCTGCTTAGCTACCTGGGGGATATGGAGGGGGACAGGTACACCAAACTATGCAACCTTTTTACTGTTCTATGCCAGGAGAGAAATTCTTCTACGATGGAGGGGTGAGGAGGTCCCATCTAGGGCCACGTGGGAAACTTCCGTGAACAGGGTGCTACCACTATATAAAATCACATATGAGAGCAGGAACTACCAAGAAAATTTTGACAAAATATGGTCCTCCTGGATAGATGGCTGTGGTGAAAATCTTGCAGGTGTTTAGCGCTTAGTTGGAATGTCAGGAGAGTGACGCTACCTGGTTCTAAGTTCTACAACTTCTCCTAATCTTCCCTTCTCCCTTCCCCCTCCCCCTCCTCCCTTCCTCCCTCCCTCCTCCCCCTCCTCCCCCCCCCCCCCCCCCCCCCCCATTCATCCTCTCCTCCCCCTGGTCGCCCTCTCCCCCCCCCTCCTCCCTTCCTACCCTCCCTCCCCCAAGACAAGGGAGAGGGAAACCCCCAGAGTGATGAGGTCCTGTCATAATCTTTATGCACTCCCTGCCTATAGTAATATGTAGCGAACCCACTGCTATGCACTACTGTGAATCCTCTGCATACTCTGCCTGACTGGTACCCACTATGACTCTGTAATTATTATCATTCTGTCGAAAATGTGCTTTATTGTTCTGTCAATGCCTTGTATATACCTGTTATTTTCGAAATAAAAAACCTTTACATAGTAAATACAACATTTTATAACATGTTTGATGTTGATCCTTATTGCCTAAATAAAAGGATGAAAAAATGAATATTTCACATTTCTCAAGGCTTTGACATACTACATTACTTTAACTACATTGATCAAATAAAATGCACCTTTTAATTGTAATCAAACTGAAGGACATAACCAACAGCGCTTGTGTTTTTTAACTTTGTGATTTTTTTTACCAGCAGAAAAGTAAAACTGATATTCTTCAATAAAACAGAAGATGATATTCTGTGGAGAGAACAGTTAGAGAAGTTGTCTTCAACTGACAGAAGGTAGGCAATGTCTTCTTTTGTTTCCAGACCAGAAATGGGGCACAGGTGCCATATTGCCACTCACAGACCCAACTTAAATGTGGGACAATGGATTGCTACCTTTAATATTTCTTCATATGTAGGTCCAATAACACCATTGTATGACAATCCTTCTTTTCCCATTGGTATACATAGATCAACAATTGGTCCCTGGAACAAAGCTTCTCATCGCCGATCAGCATCATTATTTTCTGCCCATTCTCCATCTAATAATAACACTATTTCTAATTTACCTGGACTACGGTCCTGGTTTTTCAATCAACAATTCACCAGTCTCTCATGAACAGATGCAGGTTGATTTCTCAGCCCTACCCTCTTTAAAAAAAGATTTTTATGGGAATCTCCCCCACAGGGAAATTTATTTTCTTTCATAAACTTACTGTACAGCTCAGGAAAGAAAATTCTAAATTGTCACTCGTTAGTATAGATGCCCATATACCCTTCATTGTGTCAATCCAATCCGTCCTCAGATACACTATCTTACCAAAAGTATTGGGACACCTGCCTTTAGACACACATGAACTTTAATGACATCCAAGTCTTAGTCCGTAGGGTTCAATATTCAGTTTGCCCCCTCTTTGCAGCTATAACAGCTTCAACTCTTCTGGGAAGGCTGTCCACAAGGTTTAGGAGTGTGTCTGGGAATGTTTGACCATTTTTCCAGGAGCGCATTTGTGAGGTCAGGCACTGATGTGGACGAGAAGGCCTGGCTCACGGTCTCCACTCTAATTCATCCCAAAGGTGTTCGATCAGGTTGAGGTCAGAACTCTGTACAGGCCAGTCAAGTTCCTCCACCCCAAACTCGCTTATCCATGTCTTTATGGACCTTGCTTTATTTACTGGTCCAAATCATTTGGTGGAGGGGGGGATAATGATGTGGAGTTGTTTTTTAGGGGTTGGGCTTTGCCCCTTAGTTCCAGTGAAGGGAAATCTTAAGGTGTCAGCATACCAAGACAATTTCATGCTCCCAACTTTGTGGGAACAGTTTGGGGGTGACCCCTTCCTGTACCAACATGAGTCCTGTCCTCAACCTGATAAAATACCTTTGGGATGAATTGGAGTGGAGACTGAGAGCCAGGCCTTCTCATCCAAATCAGTGCCTGACCTCAAAAATTCATATTTCTAGGTAAACTTTTTTTGACATGACATGACATTTTTACCACATCAGTAACAACCATCCATACATACAAAAAACATTCTTTTTATTTTTTTGTTTTTTAAATAATAAACCTGCCATACTTACCTGCTCTGTGCAAGGGTTTTGCACAGAGCAGTCCCGATCCTCCTCTTCTGGGGTGCCCCAGGGGCACTCCTGGCTCCTCCTCTTCATCGTGTGCGCTCACAGTTTCTGCTGCATTTATTGACACCGACTGCAGGACTCGGCCCCGCCCCTGGCTGCCATGTCACTGGATTTGATTGACAACAGCGGGAGCCAATGGCTCACGCTGCTATCAATCTATCCAATGAGGACCCCAAGACAGTGGCTGGAGCCTCTGGGCTCGTGCTCATCGCTGGAACGATCGGGTTTATCCTTTGCCTCACACAGATCCAGCCCTTCACTGCAGCTGACAAAAGAAAACAGAAGTGAGGCTAAAAAGATGGTAAGCCAGTAATTTGTAAAAGATCAACTTTAGACCCCTTTCACACTGAGGCAGTTTTCAGGCATTTTAGCGATAGAAATAACGCCTGTAAAGCGCCTCCCATTCATTTCAGTGTGACTTTTCACACTGGGGCGGTGTGCTTGCTGGACGTTAGGAAAAGTCCTGCAAGCAGCATCTTAGGACAGTTTGGGAGCGCTGTATTTAGCGCTCCCAAAATGCCCTGCCCATTGACATAAATGTGCAGCACTTCCAAAGCGCCTGAAAAGCGATTTGGATGCGCCGCAACACGGGTGCTTTTAACCCCTTTCTTGGGATTAAAAGCACCCTGCTAGCAACTGAAAAGCACTGCTTAAACAGTGCTAAAGTGCCGCTAAAACGAGCTGCGCTTTATCGTTAACGTGGCCCCGTGTGTGAAAGGGGTCTTAAAGAGACCATGGACAATACTATTTTTTTTCTCTTCTCCTGACCTTTTTTGGGCACAGCTATCAGGCTTCAGTTCTTCTTTGAGGTCTATAATTAGATGTTTTTGTTTTCACCTTTAGGTTAAAGTGTTACTAAACCCACAACAGTAAAATCAGTCTGTACTGCTTGTTATACTCACTGTGGAACCTAAGGGGTTAATCCTCTGCATTGTGTAAAAAGGCTGTTTGATCCTGTCTTTATTGATCTTCCCCCTTCTTCCACTGTCCCCAATACATCTGCTGATAGTACAGAGCCTTGAGGGCACTCTGCACATGCTCAGTTTGGTGTGTATTGCTGGAGAGAGTTTTTTTTTGGGAAGGGTGCATGTGATCAGCACAGGGCCAATCAGCACTGTCCAGAGAGAGGATCAGGGGTCCTGCAGTCTCATAGCACAGTCAGAGATGAATGAAAACTCCTCCAGCAAGCTTTAACCAGACACTTATAGAATTCATGGGACTGCTATATACTGCTGATGGAAAATGGTTATTTAACAGTTTATATTTACTAAAACAATTGCATTTTCATGTTCTGTGTACTGTAGGAGACCCGATATAGTGAATGCAGGGTCCTGGGTTTAGTAACACTTTAGCGGTTTCAGCCCAATGGGCAACAGAAATAAGCTAGCTGACAACGCTGATATTAATTATGAGGCAGTAGCTTAGAATTTTCAGCCTACAACAGGAAGTGTTGTTACTGGCAGGATCTCCAACTGACAAACTCTGCATTAAATTTACCTGTCCCACGATCCAGCGATGCAGCCGCCCGAACTCTCGGTTCTCTACAGCACCGGAATTACAAGTGTGGGCACCTGACTTCGACAGCTTGCAACTGTGCGAGTCACGCTGCACCTTCTCAGTGGCCGGGCAATGTTCTGGGACCTGTGACATGTCCCAGAAGATTGCAGGAAGGGAGGGAGAGAGGAAAACATCTGCTCAATTTGCCTAGGTGGCCCAAGCAGAAGTGGGAGCTGGGTACCTGTGAAAAACGAGGTACCCGCTCCCCCCAAAAAAATGACATGCCAAATGTGGCATGTCAAGGGGTTAGGAGTCCTTAACAAACTTGCAGACAAGCTGACGCAGATATACTGCTCTCCTGCGCAAAACCAACATGCCTGTACCATAGCTCCCAACTGTCCATGATTTGGAGCAATGTCCCTCTGTCCCTCATTTTGGTCTGATCAATATAGTTGTATATAAAATGCACTTTTTATCTTTCAAAAGGTGTTTCCCAGTGCTAAACCTTTCATCCGATTTCTAAATTGCTGCATTTGTACAATTTAAAAGCCAATATAAAGGAATAGTAGTGGTAAAAAAAAGTCCTTGTGGATTTAATTAACCTTTTTTTTGGTTAATTCTCTTTTAAGGGGGTGTGGCAGGGGGCGTGTCCTATGCCTACATACATTTGTTAGTAGGTGTCCCTCATTCCCATCTCAAAATGTTGGGAGGTATGCTATACGTCGATCCGTGCAAGGAGGATAGTGCGTTCAGCGGGAGCGTGCCTGCGGGTTCCCGCAGACTCGATGTCCCCTGGTGGCCCACGATCGCGGTGAGAAGAAGCAGAACGGGAAACTGTCTATGTAAACAAGGTGATTACCCATTTTGCCAGATGACTTGAAAGAGATCTAGTGTTTCCAGTGATTGGGAACAGCTATCTCTGTCATGTTCCAGTAAGCCCACCCCCCTACAGTTAGAACTCACCCAGGGAACACACTTAGCCCCTTGATCACCCCCTAGTGTTAACCCCTTCCCTCCCAGTGTCATTTTTACATTGATCAGTGCATTTTTATAGCACTGATCAATGTAATAATGTCACTGGACCCCAAAAACTGTCATTTGGGGTCAGTTTGGGTACAGCATTGCACGACCGCGCAATTGTCAGTTAAATTGTCAGTTAAAGCGAAGCAGTGGTGTCTCGCAAAAATGGCCTGGTCAGTAAGAGGGCAAATCCTTCCGGGCTGAAGTGGTTAAAGAGGAAATTCCACTTTTGGGTGGAACCCTGCTTTAAGCATGATGCCAAACATACTGAAAATAGATATTCTTTTTTTTTTTTCACATACTGTAATAGAAAGTTGTGGTTTCAGGAATAGAGTGTGTTAAGTCATTCTCTTTGTGTGCATGATGAAACCTGTTTTATTCACTTTGGTCTGTTTCACAGGTTTGAAACCCAGTTTGTGCTCTCAGAACCAAGTGATTCATGGACTGGCTGTAAGGGGCAAATATCCACTTCACTACTTTCAGAGTCCATTCAAAGAAGTAAAGAAGATTCCACAATTCTTATTTGCATTTGTGGTCCAAATGGATTTGTTGAACAAGCAGATAGGTAAGCTTGGGATAGTTTTTTGTAATTGAACAATTTTTCTTCTTGGATAAGTTGCTACCTGATCAAATATAATATTAATGATACAGTTGCTGAATATTGTATGTTACACAGGGCTCTGTCCTTCCTCTCATTCACATACATGTATGTAAGCTTGTTTAAGGCTGCTTTCAGACTGATTCAGCATGGTGTGACCGCACTGCAGGAGCAGCGCAGTTTACCTGCAAGTTTGGTGCTGGTTAGCTGTGCTTTCCCATAGAGTTCTTTTCGATCCTGCAGTTTTGGTGTGCTTTCTGAAAGTGCCGAATGCATGAGTTTTGGTGCGCTTTCAGAAAGAGCACAAAAACTGCAGGATCTTAAGAAACTCTATGGGACAGCTCAGCTAACCCACACCAAGCCCGCAGGTATACTGCGCTGCTCCCGCAGTGCGGTCAAACCGCAACGCATATGTCTGAAAGCAGCCTTACATTGCTTATATCAATCTATGAAATGAAGTAACCAAACAATTCATCTTTTACTGATATGACTACATAAACTGATTGGCTGTTGTAGCTTATTGCAATTTGCACTGCATCACTACTCTTTCTGGTGCTTTACAGGTCTGAAGATATTACGTTTTTCTCTTTATATATAAATTGTAAAATGCCCAGCTCCACTTCCAAGCCCTCTTATGTACTAATAAATGTGCTTGCATAGTTTTAATGCGCTTGCTGTTTTTTTTTTTTAAACTATCACCTCCACTGTGTCCCCTTTTTCTCTGCATATTATAAAATAAATTAAAAAATCAATTAAGAGAAAGTGAAACATGCTCTTCACAAAAGGACCTACACGCAGACCCTGCCACTGGCATCCCAGAGAGACCCAGAAACAATTGTGGGTCTTTTAATCTTTTGCCATTGAAGGCTTCATTCACACCCTCCTGCAGGAATGCGCAAACACGTGTTGCATGTTGATGTGCTGCAGTGCCATTGATTCTTAAGGGTACGCCAACACATTTGTGCACCATAATGAATGGTAATATACTACTTAATGTACACACTTTCAAAAATAAGTATGTGCATCTTTTGCTAATGCTAATTTTAGTGCACTAGGAAGACCATTCAAATGATTTGGGCTGACCTAATGCAGCTCACACTAAAGGTGAAGTAGGGTCAAAGCACTTGTGGCCATACTCTTCATGTGGGTCAAAGGAGTGCAATTGGTACTGTACTCATGTGACCCAGATTCAGCCAACAGTGGACTGATGTCACAGAGCCAGTCCAGGCTCTGCATGGATCCTGACAATAATCTTGGGATCCGCCCAGATGCCTGACTGGCAGCTGGCTCAGTCCTTCAGTGGCAGGCTATGAGTCTGAGCCAGCGGCTTCCACTCCCTCCACAGTCCAGCGCTCCAGTGAGTGCTGGAGGGGCACGGCAGAGAGCCAGCGACTGACAGTCTCTGCTCATTGAAGACCAATAACTGAGCATTCAGTGATCATGTGATCGCTTGGCTCTCGGTCTAGGAGCATGTGGGGAACAGCTGCAGCATTAGTTTGATGCTGCAGCCATCTAGGATAGTATGCATGTTTTTGTTTTTGTTTTTTTCATATCCCGCACTTCTCTTTTAACAGGAGAAGTAATGCATAATACTTGCATGCTTTGTGTTAATGCACTGCAAGATTTTGAACTTGGCCCTTTTTTTCATATGTGAAATATCATTTTTTGCCACTGATTGTTTAAGATAACTTGATGAACCTGGGAGGTTGCAGATTTGCTGATATTCTATATTTTAAATCATTGTATTCTTTGTCAAAAATGTTCCTTTATTTCAAACAGATTTCACATTAAAGTATTTCTTCATTTGTGCTTGTTTTGTGAAGATTGAGTGTAGATTTAACTGTTTGCATGGGCGACTTACAGATTTTCCCATTTACATTGTTGCAGGTCTTTGGAAGATCTTGGTTTTTCCAAGAAGGACATTTTTGTTTTCAGAGAATGAGCATTCATATAGTAGTGACTGGTGATTCACTCAAAACCTATGCATTCAATCGCTATGCATACCAATATTCACTGGCTGAAGAACATATACAGTAGCTATCTACCCCTATCGGTTGTACATAAGTTCAAATTTCAAAACAATGGTTCTGCTCTCTTTTAATAAATTAACAAGAATATGTTGAACAGTTTGGCAATGTATTTAATAATATGCGTGCTGATAGCTTTCTCATAGATATACTGGAATCTTCATATGTAGTTCAGAGAAAAGGGCATCTTATCTAAACTTTACTTGGTAAAAAGACCAGCTCTTAGGAAGGTTTCTTTTTAAATGTATTTATTATTATTTTTTTTGTTTTTTTAACCTGTCATTTGTTTTTACAATTTATATCTATATATCTGTAGCACACAGTTCCAAGTTTCTGCCATCAGCAGAATGCAGCAACAAATATGCAAATAATTTTTTATCAGCTCATAAAGTCAAGGTTTCAGAATGCGAAGACTTCTGTTTTAAATTCATTGTTATGTCATATACTGTCAAACTGTTGTAGGATTGTGTAAGTGAATAAAAATACCACGCTAAACCCAAGAGCATAAATGAACAAAGATAATGATACAAATATAAAAAATGTGTATAGAAAGCTGCTAACACACAAACAAACAAACAAAGTCCAAACAATAACAATAATATAAAGCAAAATAGTGGCTTATAGTGTAGTATTTATTTTCAACAAAAGATTAAAAGTATAACAAACTTTAAAAACACACATAGTAGTCCACAAGTTAAAAAGCTATGACATATGCTGCTGGGTCACACCATTTACATCTGATGCCGCCAGACTACAAGAAGAATGGCAGCTGGACCTCAAGATATCACAGTGATACCATACACATATGTATGTTAAGAAAAAAAGCTGTTAGTGGCTAACTTACATCCGGTGCCACCACCCTGAAAACAGAATGGCGGCTGAACCTCAGGCATGTAAGATAAAGCTCGATCATACATTTATCTTTATCTTGCATGCCTAAGGTCAAGCCTCCATTCTGTTTTCAGGGTGGTGGCACCAGATGTAAGTTATCTACTACCAGCTTTTATTCTGAACATACATATGTGGATGTTATTACTGTGATATGCTTGAGGTCCAGCCACCATTCTTCTTGTAAAATTGTGCACGCTTGTGTAATGTCGACAAACTTTGGTACTTAAAAATCTCCATAGACGACGCTTCAATTGCCTTTACAGGTTACCTGTTTAGAGTTACAGAGGAGGTCTAGTGCTAGAATTATTGCTCTTGCTCTAGCGTTCGTAGCCATACCTCACATGTGTGGTGCAAACATAGTTTACATATGCGTGCGTGACTTACGTATGGGTTCGCTTTTGCACTGTCCCTTTCATTTTTTTTTTTATCACTTTTATTCCTATTACAAGGCATGTAAACATCCCTTGTAATTGAAATAAGGATGACAGGTCCTCTTTATGGAGAGATCTGGGGTCAAAAAAAGACCCCAAATCTATTCTTTACCTTTCAAAGCAAAACATCCCGAAAATGGTGGTGTTTACTTCCACCCTTGACCACCCATGGCGTTTCTCCGATCCTCCAAGGCCAGACAGCGGCACCGTCGGCTCGTTTCTTGTGTGAGCCAGTGGAAATGGGAAGCCTGAGAAAACACCAGCGAGTGGCGGGAGGGGGGAACGTCCCCTCCTGCTGTTTCTGAAAGTGTTCTAGGCGCTCATGAGCCACTTGGAGCACTTTCAAGAGAAAAAAAACACACGGGAAACCACAACGTGTGTATGTATATGTGTGTGTATATATATATATATATATATATATATATATATATATATATATGTATGTATGTATGTGTGTGTGTTGTCACAGTTGTCAGTGTGCTTATGCCCACTCTCAGCCAAACTTTCAAGCCCTCAGATGGTTGTCATAGCTGTGCAACACTATGGCGACTCTAGATCTACATTAAGGCTAAGATGGCACCACCAAGGCTGCAAAACGGTTATGAGGGTTTAGTTCAGCTTTAAGAGTGCTGCCTTAAATTATAACTTGCTTTCAGAAAAAGTAGAATTGTACTTTTTACCTACTCCACCCCCCCAAAATCTAGGTTTCACCATCCTTCCTCTCCCCACATTTATTACATTACTTGTAGCTAAAGAGTGTTCCCTATTTGCTCCTGATTTGCTTCCTCATTTAAGGAAAAGTAGGAGAAATCCTATGGGTGGCCATGAGAATGATGGGCAAGGACATATGTGATCTTCCTCGAACAACTTGCTCCAGTACTGGGATTACCATAATCACCATTTGACAGCAGAATACGATTGGCTTCTGCTTGCTACAAGATTTTGCATCATTTTTTGGGCAGCACAGTGGTCACTGTAATCCCAGTCAGTCTGGACACTCTCTGCATGAAGTTTACATGTTCCTGTGCTTGCATGGGCTTCCTCAGGGTAGTCCAGTTTCTTCTCAAACTCCAAACACATGCTGTAGGTTAATTGGCCCTAGTGTGTGTGTGTGTGTGTGTGTGTGTGTGTGTTTATGTATATTAGAAAGGAACCTTAGATTGTACACTCCTTGAGGACAAGGACTAATGTGAATGTACAATATGTAAATTGCTGCATAAATAGTAAGTGCTATAAAAATGCTTCTAATAAACAAAATGAATATATAAAAGTTCAGCAGTTTCTCTGTTTGGGAAAAAAAAAGCACATTCAAAAACTTTCTGTTTATAATTTTTGAATTTGCCCATTTTACATCACATTAGTTCATGCTAGAATTTTGAATTCATTCAGCATCATTATAAAGCTGTCTTTTTACTTGCATTAGTATAAATTATCATAGCTAAACATTTTTGTTCAATTTACTGTATTTTGTTGCTATGACTTCCAGCTGTGGAAACTCTAGAACTAGAAAAAAAATGTATAAACTTTATAAACTTAATGAACTCGTACTGAATTATTATGAAGCTGTGTTTGTTTGCCTATGGGTTTAGAGGGAGGGGAGTTTTTTTATTTTTTGCATTAGTATATATTATCATAGCTAAACATTTTTGTTCAGTTTATTAAATTTTGTTACTATGACTCAAACTGTAAAATCTCAGGTACTAGAAAAAAAAACATTGTCAATGTTACAGTGTAAATGTTTATAGCTGAATTTGCTGAATGCAATAAACTTTTGTATATTTCATTGATTGAGTGAATTTCTATCTATCTATCCATGCACATAACTGCAAATTTATGTTGTAAGAGAGTTCAGGAAGTTGTGTGTCCAGAATGGCATAGCAGTATTGATGTGTACCTCCCAGCTCCCACAATGCATTCATAGTGCACCCACTCTGACTATCCAGCACCAGGTCTAGCATTGTGTCAGGCCCATATATTGGCAGCTCTGGACCTCTTGTCTGTCTTGGGATGTCCCCTGAGTTTCTTCTGGATTGTTCTGGCAGTGGTCTTTTCCTTCTCTGGGGTATCAATTGTGCTTACTGTGTTTCGAAGACGGAAGCTATCACAGGATGATGTGGATTTAGCAGTGAGAGTTAATCGGTTGCGCTAATTTCACAGCCCAACAATAAAAATCTTTTTTCTTCATGCCTTGCTTTTTTAGACCTGTTCTTTAGGTTATTTGGGGCACCGATTCAGAAAATTGCATTGGCCGGACTGCAACAGTTCTAGTTTCTAATGCCGCGTACACACGATTGAAAATTCCACATCAGATGAGAGCTTTTGGTCGGAAAATGCGACCGTGTGTATGCTCCATCGGACTTTTGCTGGTGGAATTCCAGCCAGCAAAAGATTGAGAGCAGGTTCTCAATTTTTCAGTCAGAAAAAGTTTCGATCGGAAATTCCGATCATCTGTACCAATTCCGACTCGCAAAATTCCTAGGCATGCTCGGAAACAATTTGACGCATGCTTGGAAGCATTGAACTTAATTTTCTTGGCTCGTCGTGTTGTACGTCACCGCGTCCTTGACGGTCGAAAGTTCAGCAAACTTTTGTGTAACCGTGTGTATGCAAGTCAAGCCAAGCTTGAGCGGAATTCCGTCGGAAAAAAACATCCAGGATTTTTCCAACGGAAAATCCGCTTGTGTGTTCGCGGCATTAGAAATGGTTGAATTTATATTTTTATTGAATCCGTTTTTGAAAAGATCTTGCTGATCAGCTTGTTCTTCTGTTACCTAGTTTGTGTTTTTGCTTACAAGTTAGCAGATATAGTGAGAGTGTTTACGTACCTCCAGCTGTAATTTTACATTGGATTCTAAAGTGTAAATTACATTTTTGCAGATTGAGCACCATAGAAATTATGGCTACTTGACAAAGATTTAGCCTGATGTATTTTGCCATATTTATATCCTGATTTTTGACAGGCGACCAAAACAAGGAGTGGTATGTGGCGTTTGTGCTGTATCTCAAAAGCTTGAGCTGATAGGGAAAAATTAGTAACTTTTTTTAGAATCAGCAGGTCAAATATACCCAGGAAAAGGTCTAACATTTGAGGCACCAAAATGTGTGTTGGCTTGTGTACAGTTTATGCTATAGAAAGGGACAGGCTTCCCACAGGCATCGGTGAAAAAGCAAGGAAAAAAGGACAGGGTCAGTGTGTGAATTTGAGGCACAGCTGCAAACTTAATGGGTTACAAACTAATTACAAACTGCCTGTATACAGCATCACAGGTCCCAGAAGATTGCCTGACCATTAAGGAGGTGCAGCACGTACCGGCTATGAAGCCATAAGCTGTCACACCCGGGTGCCCACATTTGTAATGCCGGCGCCGGGAGAGAATTGAGGGTTTTGGTGACCACATTGCTGGACCGTGGGACAGGTGAGTGTGTGTTTATTAAAAGTCAGCAGCTACACTTTTTGGAGCTGCTGACTTTTAATAAACACAAAAAAGACTGGAACTCCGATTTAAATTAACCACTTCTGCCCCGGGAAGATTTGGCTGCTCAATGACCAGAGCACTTTTTACAATTTGGCACTGCGCTGCTTTAACTGGTAATTGCGCAGTCATGCAATGTTGTACCCAAAGAAATTTGCTTCCTTTTTTTCCCCACAAATAGAGCTTTCTTTTGATGGTATTTGATTGCCTCTGCGATTTTTATTTTTTGCGATATAAACTGAAAAATTCTGAAAATTTTGAAAAAAAATTATATTTTGTACTCTGAAAATTTTGAAAAAAAATTTGATTTTCTACTTTTTGTGATTAAAAAAAATTCAAAACTCAATTTTAGTCATACATTTAGGCCAAAATGTATTCAGCCAAATGTCTTTGGTTAAAAAAAAAAATAATCAATAAGCGTATATTTATTGGTTTATGCAAAATTCTACAAATACAAACTAGGGTACATTTTCTGGAATTTACGCAGCTTTTAGTTTATGACTACCTATCTTCTTTCTTGAGGTGCAAAAATGGCAGGGCAGTTCAAACCCCCAAAAATGACCCCATTTTGGAAAGTGGACACCCCAACGAACTTGCTGAGAGGCTTGTTGAGCCCATTGAATATTTAATTTTTGACTGAAAATGACAAAAAATAAAATAAAAATTACACTATGTTGTCACTAAATGATATATTGCTCAAACATGCCATGGGTATATGTGAAATTACACCCCAAAATACATTCTGCTGCTTCTCCTTAGTATGGGGATACCACATGTGTGGGACTTTTTGGGAGCCTAGCCATGTACAAGACCCCGAAACCAATCACCACATTCAGGATTTCTAATAGGCGTAAATTTTTGATTTTACTCCTCACTACCTATCACACCTATGGAAACAGTGAACAGGGATGCACCGTACGTGGCTGCAGCTAGTGTGAAGCTAGCCTCAATCATTAAAGTCCATCATAGATCATATCTGTTCAAGAAAAGGCTGTATGGATTACAAAGTGATAATTAGTAAGACCTCATCTGGAATATGCAGTTCAGTTTTGGGCACCAGTTCTGAAAAAGGATATCGGGGAACTGGAGAAAGTGCAGAGAAGGGCAACCAAACTGATAAGAGGCATGGAGGAACTCAGCTTTAAGGACAGATTAGAGGAACTGAATTATTCACTCTTGAGAAGAGGAGAATAAGGGGGGATATGATCAACATGTTCAAATATATAAGGGGTCCATATAGTGCACTTGGTGATGAGTTATTCACTTTACGGTCAACACAGAGGACAAGGGGACACTCTTTACGTCTGGAGGAAAAGAGATTTCATCTCCAAATAAGGAAAGGTTTCTTCACAGTGAGAGCTGTGAAAATGTGGAATAGACTCTCTGCAGAGGTGGTTTTTGCTAACTCCAGTAGATTGCTTTAAGAAAGGCCTGGATACTTTCCTAAATGTACATAAAATATCTGGGTACTAACATTTATAGGTAAAGTTGATCCACGGAAAATCCGACTGCCTCTTCAGGGAGGGTTTTTTTTTTTTCCCTGCTGTCGCAGATTGGAGCATGCTCTGCTGGAGGGTGGGGGGTGGGGTTGGGGGGGCTTTGCCTTCCTCTGGATCGACTGTGGGTATAGAATTGGGTTTAATGGATTGTATGATATTTTTTATTTTTATTTATTATTTCTTCTTTTTTATGGATGAACTGGATGGACTTGTGTCTTTTTTCAGCCTAGCTAACTGTAACTATACAATGTGCTCAGTGCTTATGGAAAAAATCCCACTTCAAAGTGTTCCAGTGCTCAGATGTGCTCCTTATATTGAAAGAGTGGCCTCTTTCCAGATAACATGGATCTCAAATTACAGAGATCGAATGAGCACACACTCGATCTCCATAGTGTGGCAGTATCTCCTGGTGTGGCAGTATCAATGGTGGATTGGACACAACCGCCCCTTGGATTCAATGAGGCGCTTGAAAATGCAGAGGCTGCTCCTGGCTTTTCCTGGAAAGAGCTGCAGCTCCTTTGTTTTGTATGGTGTGTGTCCTGCCCCCTTTGTGCAGAGGCTGCAGTGGAGGGAGCGGGCAGAGGACAGGGAAGCTGAGGATTAGGATGGTGCTGGGGGCAGAGGAAGGCGCAGCGTGCTCTGCATTTCCTGGAGAGACAGGAGCTGTCTTCCTTCTGCTCTATGGGAAGTGCAGAGCACGCTGCTCCTTCCTCTGCCCCAGCATTATCCCCATCCTCATATTATTGTTTCGGTTCGAAAGCAGTTGTACTAAGGAGTGACTACTCTCAATTTGACTTTTTTTGTGGAAAATTTTGCTTCGCTCTGCGCTGACGATCAATTCTGACAGGGGAGGAGTCCCTGCTGTCAGAATAACAATAGCACAGAAGGGAGGATTCCCTCATCCACCTTGAATGTGTGGATGGGAGAACCAGATGTTTTTTTGTTTTTTTTTGTTTTTGTTTTTGATCGGCCAGCTGGCTGATCAAAAGAAAACAACTATGGCCAGCTTTACACTTACACGTGACTTTAACATACTTGCACACAAAATAAAAAAATATAACTGTGGCAAGGTCTGCTTTAAATGGTTTGACATAGCTTGCTAATTAGAAGGAATGGTGTCTAAAATCCTTGTAATTAGCTCTAAAATGACAGAGAATGGAAGACAAGGTGACTAAGGAGGGAGCTGACAATGGTTTAATAGCTAGTGTATTAAGCTACCTGCTCTCTAAAAGCCTGGCATCAGTAGTGTACAAAAAAAATTGACAGTGCCACAAACGGGTTCTGGCAATAAACAATTTGCATATTTTTGCCAGCTTGAGTGCATATCATTTGTGAAATGAAATAGTTTAATAGGATTACAAGTGATACAGCATACATATGTTACAACATACAGCATACAAACTGTTGGCGCTATATAAATCCTGTATAATAATAATAACATATGCTCTTGATTTCAGAAAACCTTGAAATAGAACACGTACACATATAAATCTGTATATAGAGTGAGAGCATAAAAGCATAAACGGAATATTTTAGGGTGCATTTTGGGCTGTGGACCTAAACCCACACAAATGTCACATACGGACAGAACACCTGTGCATCCCTGTGTGGGTAGACATGGCCTTCACATGGCGTACAAATTCATACGTCCCATGAGAACAAGGCTTAAATGCAGTATTTAGATGCATTTACATTCCTTTAGCCATCTTTATGGTACAGTCACACCTGCAAATGCACCGAATACAAACGGTACTTAAGGGGGGGGGGGGGGGGTCCCGGTGATTAGCTGCAAGAAGTAGACCTATTGAAACTGATCGGAGGTTGCCAGCTCCTGCAGCTAATCATGGCCACTCAAATGTAATTGCTCCTGCAGCAATCACATGCGAGTGCTCATACCTGGAAGCCAGCAGCTTCCCTTTGCTTTCAATGAGGCTGCCTCTTGCAGCTAATCTCAGTGAACACCCCATGTGGGTGATTGCATTGCATGTGGGTTTGCAAGCGTGAATGCATCCTTAGCTTGTATAATCAGATGATGCCCCAGGTAAGTGACTCATCCGACCATCCACATGATGTAAAAGAAAACGTGGTTCATCAGACCATGCCACCGTCTTCCATTGCTCTGTTGTCCAGTTCTGATGCTCACATTGCTATTGTAGGCACTTTTGGCTGTGGACAGGAGTTAGCATGGGCACCTTGACTGGTCTATGGCTACGCAGCCCCATACACAACAAACTGTAATGCCCATTTTTCTGCTTTCAGCACATGAATTTCAGGGACATGTTAACTTGCTGCCTAATACACTATATTACTTTACTTACTTTACAGGCACGTGAACTTTAATAGCATGCCAGTCTTAGGGTAGGGTTCAATATTGAGTTGTCCCCAAGGTTTAGGAATGTGTCTATGAAAATATTTGACCTTTCTTCCAGAAGCGCATTTGTGAGGTCAGGCACTGATGTGGACAAGAAGGCCTGGCTCACAGTCTCTGCTCTAATTCATCCCAAAGGTGTTCTATCGGGTTGAGGTCAGGCCAGTAAAATTCCTCCACCCCAAACTCGCTCATCCATTCTGGAAGAATGGTCAAACATTCCCATAGAGACACTTTTAAACCTTGTGGACAGCCTTCCCAGACGAGTTGAAGCTGTTATAGCGCTACACAGGGTGGGCCAACACAGTATTGAACCCTACTGACTAAGACTGGGATGCCATTAAAGTTCATGTGTGTGTAAAGGCAAGTGTCCCAATACTTTTGGTAATGTATATTCCACCCATTGTAACAAAATAAACAATGTAATTCACATTACCCCTCAGTGATCATAAAGTTATGGCTACCACACCATGTTAGACCTCCCTCCTCTCTGACCCCGTTTGAGAAACTGTGTAAATCCTCTGACCCCATCCCTCACTCTATTTCAGTGCTCTATGAGATGATGCAGTGTGCGGAATCCAGTAAAAAGCCAACGTATATACGCAAATGGGAGAGAGACCTGCAGCACACGTTCACAGAGGTCCAATTGGATCGTCTATATCGATTGACACATAAGAGCTCAGTTGATACTAAAATGCAAGAAAATAGCTTTAAGATACTGACCAGGTGGTATAGAGTTCCCACGACCTTAGCCAAAATATATCCTACAGCCTCTGCTGTCTGCTGGAGGGGCTGCGGGGCACTTTCCTTCACATTTGGTGGGAGTGCCCGCTGCTTAGGCCCTTCTGGAAAGACATTAGACAGCAAATAAAAATCATTACTGACGTAGATATGCCGGACTCCCCCATGGAATTCCTACTGCATGTGCCATCCACTCCACTGCGTACCTACAGTAAATCTGTCCTCCCGCACCTTCTAAATGCCGCACGGCGCCTTATTCCCATACATTGGAAGTCGACCCAGGTCCCGAGCCGATCCGAATGGGTGCGCTTGCTAAATACCATAATGGCAGCGGAGGAGTGGATGGCAAAATGCAAAGACAGATATGAGAAATTTTATGCTATTTGGGCTACATGGATGCACTATACATCCCCCAAAACTTATTCGACTCCTGTAGACACCCCAATGCCAGCAGCCCCTCAGGACACAGCTAATGGAGACAGCTGAGACCTAGCTGTTCTATCATTTCAGAATTCTGGAACTGATGAATGATTCAAACCTACCGTCGCTTTGTTAAACAAGTAACTCTTGGTGTGCCCACCCCCCCCCCCCCCCACCTCTCCCCCCTCATCCTTCCCCCCTTGTCTCCTTCCCCCTCCTGCTACTCTGGATCATACGTTGTGCAGCAGAGGAAGCGTAGTACTTCCCATACAGGACTCAATCCCTATAGCAACAGAGGTCCCCAAACCTTGAACCCTCTGGAAAGGGGAATAATGTGTTGATGTCATATGAAACGTATTGATTACATATTACTGGAGACCTTGTAAAAGCATGCTACCCGGAGTTCCCTCCCTTATTGCTACCCCCCCCCCCTTCTTTTGATCCATGTAATCGTGTTGTTTGTGTGCTCTGTTTTTCTTCTGAAAAAATAAAATAAAGATTATATAAAAAAAAGACATGGATACCTTTTAATTAAATCTTCAAACACTATAGCATAGACATGCATAAAGAGCTGTGATTTGTGGAAACTTCTATGGGCGTGAAAACTACAGATACATTTTTGAAGTCCCTCCTTGGGAGGGCAGCTAACGCGTTTCACACGGAATGTGCTTACTTTGATCACTTTCAAAGGAAAAAAAAAGCCTGGCTGGATAAGGTTAGAAGGAGATTTTGACTGGATTGCCCCGAACACGATCGGACTTTCCGACAACAAAATCATGGATTTTTGTTCAAAACATGTTGGCTCCAACTTGTCTTGCATACAGTACACACGGTCACACAAATGTTGGCTAACAATTACGAACGTGGGAACACGGTGCAAGTACAAGACGTACGACGAGCCGAGAAAAAGGAAGTTAAAAAGTCAGTACGGCTCCTTCTGCTTGAGTGAACTTCGAGCACGCGTGAACTTTTGTGCGTCGGACTTGTGTACATACGATCGGAAATTCCGACAACAACGTTTTGTTGGTGGAAAATTTGACAACTGCCAGCCAACATTTGTTGGTGGAAAATCCGACAACAAATGTTCTATGGAGCATACACACGGTCGGACTTTCCGACAACAAGCTCATATCCAACATTTGTTGTTGGAAATTACGATCGTGTGTACAGGGCATAAGCCTTTAAAATGCCTGAAGCTAGAGTGAATTTTGTATTATACTGTAACATTAAAGCAGTATTAAACCCAAAATCAAAAATGTAATATATTGTAGCCTACCAATTATTGGATATAGTGGCTGCATTCGTTTTCTTCTTTTTTTTTAAGGCTTTTTCCTCTCAGTTTTCACCTGTAATCTGGCCAGTAACACACCTTCTGTATTACATTGCCAACACTTTGGATCAATAAGCACAGGGGCACCTTTGGACAGCAGCATTGTCAATCTGGGGGGGGGGGGGGTAATAGCGCATTTAAGCTAAGCTCCAGGGCTCACTGCAGTTACACAAGCAGTGGCAGGAACAGTTGTTTTTCTTTTGGAATAAAGGTTGTACATGAATAAATATAAGCTGTCAGCGGTAAAATGGTTTGTGTCAACATTCAAAAGAGATACATTTGCTTGTTCTGTTGAAAAACACCAGACTTTACTAGTCAGATCACCAGGTAAAAATAAAAGAAAGAAAGCCTAAAAAGAAAACAAATACAGCCGTCATATCTAAGAATTAGTAAGCTGTAAAATAAATGTTTACTTTTGGGTTTAATCAGTGGCGGCCAGTGCATTAATGCACAGGCGCCGCCCCCTCTCTCCTGCCACCCCCCTCTATCACCAATAGATGAATCTATCTATGGCCGCCCCTGCCACCCCCTATTCGTCCCCTTTCCAGGAGCAGGGCGCCTGAATTACAGCGGCGGGGGTTGTTTTTGAAGCACCTGATTAGATTCTAATAGGCATCAAAAAAGGTGACCTGCGAGCGCCCAGCATGGCACTCAGCTGTGTTAGAAAAGCGAATGAATATTCACTTTCCTAACACTAAACCGCCTCTCCGCCAATCAGGTGCTCGGGTCTGTTACCTGTCACCTGATAGACTGAAACGACAGGCACTGCCATTGGATGCCTTTCAGGAGGAGAGGACGGGAGATGAGGACGGCAGGAGACACACGAAGGATCTCGCTCGTCACCGTCACCCGCTGCCCCACCAAGACAGGTTAAGTGCCGGGCAGACAGCGAGAGGGGGCGGGGTCACACTGGGGGCATTCAAGGGCACACTGGCATTTAATGGGCACACTGTCAGCATATGATTGACACAATGGCAGCATTTTATGGGCACACCGGCAGCATATGATGGGCACAGTGGCAGCATTGGATGATGGGCACAGTGGCAGCGTTTGGCACAGTGGCAGCGTTTGGCACAGTGACTGCAATTGAGGGCACAGTGGCAGCATTTGAGGGCACAGTGGCTGCATTTTTGATGGCACAGTGGCAGCATTTGATGGGCACAGTGGCAGCGTTTAATGGGCACAGTGGCAGCGTTTGGCACAGTAGCTGCAATTTATGGCACAGTGGCAGCGTTTGATGGGCACAGTGGCAGCATTTGAGGGCACAGTGGCTGCAATTATTGGGACAGTGGCTGCATTTGAGGGCACGGTGGCAGCATTCGATGGGCACAGTGGCAGCGTTTGATGGCACAGTGGCTGCAATTGATTTTTTTTCAAAATGTTTTTGTACCCCCCCAAAAATGTTGAGCACCAGCCGCCACTGGGTTTATACTACTTTAATTTGTAAGCTTACAGAGACTGCAAAAAAAAAAAAGCTTCTTTGATTAGTGTACTTCAGCATTTCTAACACTTTTTTTTTTTTGCTGATGGATCCATTTTTTCGGGTTTGCTTTTAAAGTTGAACATATGACAGTTTAAATAAAATAGATTAGATATAAGGATACTATTTTTCCTGAAGTTGGCACATCTAAAAGTTCCATATCTTGCTTTTCTGGTTTCTTCCTTGTAGTAACCGTCTCTTGCTTTGTGACTGTTGGATTGCAGACTTATTACATAGAAGAACTATGTCCAATGTGCTGCTAAGATACAAGCTGCTGTATCACACGACAAATGAAAAACATAACATATCATGCTGTTTGTAAATGTTGAGACCTTGGGCAAAATATGTAGGCGAGTCTAATATGTTTGATTTATGTGGATTAAGCGCTACACAGAGTACAAATCTTATATGTTCGCACAATTAGATGATTAAACTGGAGCATTATGGTTGCCATGGTCGGCCATTCTGGAAATGTACTGTGCATGATGACAAAAGAATAGCAGTCTTTAATAAATATTAATGCTTAATTAAGTCTTGTAATACACATTCAGAAATAGAAGCAGTAAAAATATCTGTGAGCTGGCATAAAACAGCAGTAAATATCATTGATTGGTGAATATACTTTACCATTTAACCACTTAAGGACCGATCCTCTTTTTGACACTTGTTGTTTACAAGTTAAAATAATTTTTGCTAGAAAATTACTTAGAACCCCAAACATTATATATTTTTTTTCAGTCACCCTAGAGAATAAAACAGTGGTTGTTGCAATACTTTATGTCACACCGTATTTGCGCATTTTTTTTGGTAAAAATACACTTTTTTGACTTAAAAAAAATAAGACACCAGTAAAGTTAGCCCAATTTTTTTTTTATATTGTGAAAGATAATGTTACGCCGAGTAAATTGATACCCAACATGTCACGCTTCAAAATTGCACCCGCTCGTGAAATGGCGACAAATTTTTACCCTTAAAAATCTCAATAGGCGACGTTTTAAAATTTCTACAGGTTACATGAGTTACAGAGGAGGTCTAGGGCTAGAATTATTGCTCTCGCTCTAATGATCGTGGTGATACCTCATGTGTGGTTTGAACACCGTTTTCATATGCGGGCGCGACTTACGTATACGTTCGCTCCTGCACGTGAGCTCGGCGGGACAGGGCGCCTTAAATTAAATTTTTTTCTTATTTTTTTACACTTTATTTTTTATTTTTACGCTGTCCTTTTTAAAAAAAATAAAAAATTGGGTCACTTTTATTCCTATTACAAAGGATGTAAAAAAAAAGTGAGGGGGGGCGTGGCTAGCCGTGAGGAGAGATGGCCGCTTAAACCGAGCGCTCCGCCAGACCGTGGACCCTCTTTTGCCTGAACGGGGAACCAGCACTTAAAAAAAGACTCACCGAGCATGGGGACTGCCTCCCGCACCTCTTCGGCATCCCGTTCTAGATCCCCGAGGCGAACCGGGGACCAGAGCAGCCGCGGCGTCCCGGAGCTCTCCAGGCCTCAGAGATCCAATATGGCGGCGAATACCTCAGCCGCCTCACAGGCGCAGAGCGGCATTACACTCACTCCGTCCATGACTCCTCCTGAGGCTATGCCTGGTACTTCACAACATCCTACCTTACAAGACCTACGTGCTGTGGCAAATGACATCAAGGATACCTTCACCGCAGCCATGACAGACCTAAGGCAGGAACTACAGGCAATGGCGGGAAGGATGCAGGATGTGGAACAAAAAACGAACGTACACAATTCGGTACTAAGGAAAGTGACGGCCACGGTAAGCACACACACTATGCAATTAAGGGACATTCAAAGATATGTCGAAGACCTCGAGAATAGGGGAAGACGCCATAACTTAAGAGTGAGAGGCCTCCCTGAGAGTGTGGATAATACCCAGCTGAATGCCACAGTATCAGCCATCTTTAGTCAGTTATTGGAAAGTCAGTGTATTGAAGTCATTAACATGGATCGCATACATAGGGCTCTTAGACCTAAAGGAAGGGACACAGACCCTCCCAGAGATGTCATTTGCTTTATTAATGACTACAGGCTGAAGGAAGATATCTTAAAACAGGCCAGAATTAAACGCACGACTGAATATGAGGGCCATAGAATATCTATATATCAAGACCTGTCTGCAATAACCCTCAGGCACAGGAAAGATCTACGCCCGCTATTAGAAATACTTCAATCCAAAAATATACCATATCGCTGGAAATTTCCCTTTGCCCTTGCAGCCACTAATCAAGGGCGCACAGCCATTTTAAGGGTCCCTGAAGACCTAGATTCATTCTGTCAAATTCTTGACATCCCGTATACCCCTGTACCTAATTGGTATTCTGACTTTCCACTGTCAAACTTCTCCATCCAACCACGCGGAACAGACCAGATGGAAACGCAGGCCTCACATTTCAGAAGACGCAGATCTCCATCAACCTCAAGGAGGAATGTGAATGTTACACCGCCTCTACAATCAGTCAGTCCTACATCAGCCCCACTTCCAAGGAGAGCCCGCAGAGATCACTAGTTACTTATACTTTATCAGTATAGTTTACTAAATCATCTTAGTAGAATCAACTACTTGATCTTCTTCCATGATACACCTTTCTAAAAAATGAGGGTCCCCCCCTTTTGTTTTGTTTGTGTTTGACTTGTTTGCAGGATATCTCCTCTTCATTCTCCAAGAAAATGACAGCTCTCCAGATACCATTGAATGCTTGACACGAGACTGAAAACGAAGTACTCTATATGGTCATGACCATCCACTCATGGTACTGGTTTTGTTACACAATTATTTCATTTAATTCTTAGTCAGTAACAGATACACTGGTATATAAGCTTAGTTTGTATAAATGAAGAGACAAATTAAATGTGAACACAGCACAATTATATACAATTTTTCCAAACAAGTAAAGTGGATAGAAGCTTTGGGGAATGCATGAAATTCCCCAAATCCCATTATTCCACTATACAGCTCAAACACCCTGTTACTTTTGCTGGTATTATTATATAGGCATAGTGTGCGGATGGATATATGTTTCATATGGTCTTAATTATTCACCCATGATTTGATTTATGATACATTCTTATTGCTTTTACCATCTAGCAAGGAATAAGCTCATTGTGGTAATGGCTTAGTTAATATAAATGAAGGTATGGGCTATATGAGACTCAAACACATTTGTTAACTGTCTATCCTTTGTTATGGAGAATAATTTAGGATAGGAGATTTGGGGTATATATGAGAATCTTATAAGACCGTGAGCACTCGTTTATGCCCACATATTACCTTACTTAACACAAGAAGAACTCATGCTGAAACTTATTGACAGTTATTAATGTCTTATGTTTAGATGTGTACATGTATGGGTATATATATATGTGTGCATATATGTGTGTATACATAAATATATAAATATAGGTTTAGAATCCCCCCCTTTTTTTTTTTTTTTTTTTATCCCTTAGTGGTCATCGCATGTTTATGTTCTATGCGGAGAACCTGTTGCTAACTTCCAACCATGATGATACAATGTTTGGATCTTAGTTCATCTACTTTATTCTTCCAATACCACATAAATATACTCCCTTTATAGGAGAATTATCTCCATGTTGTATACGCCCTTAGGCCTCTGACACACCACACTCAGTTCAGTACTTTTCTCCATGCTATCCTCAACATCATACACGATTTTCATGGTTCTCATTGCCCGAAGGACTTCAGGTCCAATAATATCTTTACCTTCTATATAGTGAACCCATGTCTCTACTTATAACTAATTTCCCCTTACTTACTTACCATTTAGATTGTCATTTCTTATTGAGGGTCTACGGTCTGACGGGATGTATTACAGAGTCCTATAAACCGTCTATTCTCATCCTAGTTGACCCCCAAAGAGTGGTGCTACTTTTATTGGTAACACGGCGAATTTCTAAAACCTGTATACCACTGACTCTCACCGGTACCCTAACCACCCCTTTGTAGTAGGAGAGCAGGTCCTCGCCTACCACCAGTTCCCCCTTGATAATCCCTAACCTTACCCTAAGGCCTAGTCTAATACCCCCCTACATTACCTTGACTCTACCCTTAACCCCTCACAGGACGCTCCTGGGGACCAGTCACTTTCCTACTATAAGGAAGTACATAATTCTGTTGTATTGTACATATACATATACTTCCTTTATCTTCTTGACCTCCTTTTTGACAACAGATAAACCGAAGTTCACATATAAAGAAAAATGGCTCCTTCAAACCCTACATTATCGAATACCCTACTCAAAATTATTTCTCTCAATGCAAAAGGCTTGAATGTGCCGGAAAAAAGATCCCAGCTATTAACGACAATGAAACGCAACCGAGCAGACATAATTTTTGTCCAAGAGACACACTTTAGGGGAGATTCCACTCCAAAACTATACAATATACATTACCCTATAGCTTATCACGCCACAAATCCCATGTCCAAAACTAAAGGAGTATCCATTATACTAGCAAAACATAACCCTATGCTTATTACAGACTCTTTGATTGACAAAGCAGGCAGATTCCTCTTTCTAAAAGGAACTTTGAAAGGCAAGCAGATCACGCTGGCCAATATATACGCCCCAAATTCCGGTCAGGTATCCTTTTTTCGGGAAATTACCAGACGCCTTGCTGATTTTCAAGAAGGCACATTGATATTAGGAGGGGACTTTAACATTCCCATGAACCCCATACTAGACACGTCTAATGGTTTATCATCCATCCCATACTCTGCTCTTAAAGCAATTAAAGGTGAACTACAATCTTTATTCTTACATGATTCCTGGCGTACTTTATTCCCCGATTGCAAAGATTTTACATTTTACTCTAATCCCCATGACAAATACTCCAGGATAGATTATTTTTTCATTACTCAATCCGATTTACCCTTTCTTCTCTCAACCTCGATTGACCCCATGTACCTATCAGATCACCATCCGATATCTATTTGTCTGTCCTTCCCGGATGTGTTACCCAGAACCCGTACTTGGAAACTTGATCCATCCCTCCTCACAGATGAATCTATTAATAGTGAAATAGAAAACTGCCTAAAACAATACTTTATAAATAACTCAGCCTCCGATACTTCACCACCAATTCATTGGGAAGCACATAAATGTGTTGTTAGGGGTATCCTCATAGCGGCTGCTGCTAAGAGACGTAAATTACAACAAAAACTCTTTAACGATCTGACTAACAAAATCTATAAATTAGAAAAGGTACATAAACAAACTCTTGCCCAAGATACACTAACCTCCTTGATAACCCTCAGAAAACAATTAATGGAAATGCTGGACAAACAAACGAAACGATCCTTTATCCTACGCCAAAAAACGTTTTATGAGTTTGGCAACAAGGCTGGTAAAATGCTCGCTAGGGCCTTAAGATCGAAGAGATCTGCTAACACGATTCACACCCTTACAGATACTAAAGGCAAGAAGGTCTCATCCACACCAGACATAGCTGATCAATTTGTACAGTATTATACCAAACTATATAACCAAACTGACACAAATTCACGTACAGGCAATCCAGATAGAAAGTCAATTATAACAGACTTCCTCAATCAATATAGTCCATCCCCTATATCAGACTTAAACCGTCAAATACTCGACAAACCAATCACTTTAGAGGAAACAGAGAACGCACTAAAATCCTTAAAAACAGGTAAATGCCCAGGGCCAGATGGCTTGACAGTAGGATATTATAAGGCTTATAATTATATATTAACTCCTTTTTTCATATCTACCTTTAATACATATGCTACACCAACGAAACCCCCAAGAGATCTATTAACAGCTCATATATCAGTTATTCCAAAACCAGGAAAGGATCCATGCTTGGTGACAAATTATAGGCCTATCTCCCTATTAAATGTTGATCTAAAATGGTATGCCAAAATATTAGCTAACAGACTACTTCCCTTGATTCCTGACCTAATTCACCTTGACCAAGTAGGGTTTGTTCCAGGAAGGGAGGCAAGGGACAATACCCTGAAAGCAATAAATATTTATCACTGGCTTGTCTCTTCGAAAAAAAAAAAAGGATTCTTTTTATCCTTGGACGCGGAGAAGGCGTTTGACAGGGTGGCCTGGGATTATATGACTGAAACTTTGAAGCATATAGGTTTACCAGAACGCATGCTTAATTTCATACTCATGCTTTACTCCACACCCACGGCTCGGGTTAGGGTTAATGGTCACCTGTCAAGCGCCTTCTCCGTCTCCAACGGTACACGTCAGGGCTGCCCTCTATCCCCGTTGATTTTTATCTTAACTATGGAACCCCTACTGAGGAATATTAGAGAGAATCCTAACATTAAGGGAATTGAAATAAAAGGTAATACATATAAGACAGCTGCTTTTGCAGATGACGTACTCTTATTTCTCTCTGAACCACTGATCACGCTACCCAACCTTTTTAAAACATTAGAACATTTTAAATCCATATCAAATTTACAAATAAATCTTGCAAAGTCTACAGCTTTAAACATCTCACTCCCCTTGAGACAATGTGAACAATGTCAGCACAATTTTCCTTTTAAATGGGATAATAAATATCTAACATACCTAGGCATTAAAATAACTGCTTCACTATCAGACTTATATTCAGCTAATTACCAGCCTTTGTTGCAAAACATTACTGAAGACTTTAAGAAATGGTCAACGGGCCTTTTTTCTTGGTTCGGTAGTGCGTCCATTATCAAAATGAACGTTCTGCCGAGATTTCTATATATTCTCCAAACAGTACCTGTCCATATCCCACCGTCTTTTTTCACATCCTTTAGACAAATTTGTACGAAATTTATCTGGGGTTCTACTCGCCCTAGACTAAATTATAGTAAACTTACCTCCCCAAAAGTACGAGGAGGATTGGGAATACCCGACATTCATAAGTATCAGATAGCAAGTCACCTTACTAGAGTTGTAGACTGGAATGTCCATACCTCAGTTAAAGATTGGGTCAGAATAGAAAATCATTTCTCCCCGGTACCCTTAGCTCAAACCCCTTGGTTACATTTCCCAAAAATATCCAAATACTATAAGGACCACCCCTTAATCTTACCCACATTACGTGTCTTCAAGCAAGCGTGTACTAAATATAAGATCTCAGATACTAATGGCCCTTTAACCCCTCTCAGATGGAATCCTTTGTTTCCCTCTGGAATGAAGGCCTGCTATCTGAGAGATTTATGGCCGTCTGACAACATTCGCACCATGCATTTTTATAAGGATAATAAACTTCTCTCATTTTCAGACCTTTCCGAAATACTCAAACCTAAGGTGCTGCCCTATTGGTCCTTTATACAAATTAAACATTTTTTGAACTCGCAAGTAGCCGTTGCAGAATGGTCCAGACCTATTACTCCATTCGAAGATATGTGCCTTAAAACGGAACCCCAACGTCACCTAATTTCCTTTTCATACGCTATACTATTCCCCCAATATCCACCACAGAACCAGGTTAACATTGAACGATGGAAAAAAGACCTCTCCCTACATATACCCAACAATCAATGAGAATTTATCTATACGATCGCCCATAAGGGTTCCCTAAATGTTTGCGTGCAAGAAAATGCGTTCAAAATATTATCTAGATGGTATAATACTCCATCTAAATTACATAAAATTTACCCATCACTTTCCCCAATATGTTGGAGATGTTGTACTGAGACTGGAACTCTCTTGCATATATGGTGGCATTGCAGTAAAATTCAACCTTTCTGGGCGATCGTTCATAAAGTGATACAAATGGTAACAACACACAAACTAGACTACTCCCCAGCACAATTCCTCTTACACTACCCAGCATGCACAAAACGTACCTACTTACATTCCCTACAGATGCACATGGTAGCTGCTGCAAACATGTGTATTCCAAGGAATTGGCGATCCACACTTCCACCAACTGTGAAAGACTGGTTCACCCGCCTTCAAAAAACAGTACACATGGAGGAAATAATCCACCAATCTAGAGAAACACAAACACAATTTCTTGAAACCTGGTCTTGTTGGATTCATTTTACCGAATCTCAGGATTTTCGGGACCTACAGAATGATCCCTCAATACTACAGGGTAACCCTTCCTCACCATAATATGTGAAGGGTCACCCCTAGTTATACCCTGGTCCCCTGGAGCGTCCTTACAAAGCACCCTTTTAACACTCCTGACTATCTCCCTCCTTTCTCCCTATATTCCCAGGATATTTGATCTTACAATAAGAAGTACTAGATGTACATTTTCTTACCTTTACCTATTTAACTTTTGCTAAAACTATATAATTCAAATTATAAATAATATCCAGACTATCATATAAAACGATTTCACCCCTATCATCTTCCCAGATGACACCTATATACCTATCTCCAAAACGAATATTTCTTTTCTACAGCTTAGGTATATAAAATTCAACTAATGAGAGTTCTTACTTATTTTGACTTCAATTACTCATTTAAGTTTAAACACACAAAAAGTGATACGCATTCACGTTTCAATTCCTTATTTATAACTGAATTTATTTCTTCTAAATGTGTGTAAATTTTTGCAATCACATGGAAATACTTGTGTTGTACAATTCATTCCACATATGTATCTCTAAATATCGTAAGATATAATTCTGTTATTTCTTTAAGCTTAAGAAGTATGTACACCTGTTTATTGTTTAATGCTTAATAAAAACTTTTAACAAGAAGATTGCAAAAAAAAAAAAAGTGAGGGTTTGCCTATACTTTACTTTGGATAGAACTTATGCTGAACTGCCAAACCCACTGAAAATCTTAATAGATGATTAACATGGAGAACACTTCCAATTGCGATTTGCTCATTTATTTTTGGTCTCACATTTATTAATCAGTATGATATTGGAGTGGATATATTCTTTACAAACGGCAGCACTCTATTTAAAGGTAAATTTTATAGTTTTCTTGTTAAAAAAAAAAAGGTAAATTATAGTGATTTTGGTTAAATTTTATTTGAATGTTTTTGAAAGATTATAGACTTATATTGTACAACGTATATCATTATTTTATTAGTAACAATGTTTACAAGTAAACATCTAATATAGTGTTTCTATTTATATTCTCCTGTGCTTCAACCCTACTAATTATTTAAATTCTATAGCCAGCCATACTGCTTAGTGAAAAACACCCCAATATGCTACAAAGTAAAAGGTAGATAAGTGCAGCAGGTGTGTCCCGTCTCTATAATCAGCTCTAAGGCCCCTTTCACACGAGGCGGACTCCGCTTCCACGGAGTCCGCCTCTGTCCGCCGGCTCAGTGGGAGATCTCTCCGTTGATCTCCGCTGAACCGGCGGATGACAAGTCCCTCTCCGCTCACTGAGCGGGGAGGGGCTTGCGAGCGCCGCTGGTCTCTATGGAGAGATCGGATGAAAACGGACAGTGTGTCCGTTTTCATCAGATCTCACCCGATCTACGTCCAGCGACGGATCTGGACGTAGAGCCATACGTCTGCTTTTGGCGGATCGGACCGGGTCGGATGTCAGCGGAGATGTCTCCGCTGACATCCGACGCTCCATAGACTAACATGGAGCGCCCGTTCAGATCCGCCATCAAAACTGACAGGCGGATCTGAACGGTCCGTCCATGTGAAAGGGGCTTTACAGCTCTGCAGATTGTAACTACAGCTCTCTGTGACTTCTTTCTGACAGCTTAGACAAGCGTTATAAATTCTGGACTTTGCATGGCTGTAGAGAAGAGAAAACTGCAGATAAAAAGGTACAACCTATGTAAGAGATTGGTTTCATCTTTGTGTATCACCTGAGGCCAGTCACTTCACTGGGTATATGTAAGGGTTTACAACCACGTTAATCCCTTTGAGAGAAAGCAATATCTGGACCTATATAACATCAAATCAGAGCACAACTGATGGCACATGAACCTATCACTTTGACAGCTATCCCTTGCAGGGGTCCAATCTTGTCCGGTTGTTCTTTTATTTTCCCTAAAGAGGAGCATTGATGTTCCTCTCTATGCCCCACTGACACTCTGCTGTGGACTTTAATGAAACCTTCCAAAATCTTTTTTCGGGGTGCTTCCACAAGCACTTATTATGAAACCTGGTCTCTCTACCACCCTTTCTTCCTTGCTTTGGGTTCCTGGGTATATTACAGTCTGGGTGTATTCTGGCTTTGCCGACATCTCTCCCAAAACTACTAATCCCTAGGCTATAGGGGGACCTACTTGGTGTCTTTTAGGGAGTCATCCCTCTTACCACCCCTATGAGTCTAATGCTGCGTACACACAATCGGAATTCTCGTCGGAAAAAGCTCTGACGGTTTTCCCGACGGAATTCCACTCAAACTGTCTTGCCTACACACGGTCACACCAAATTCCGACCGTCAAGAACGCGGTGACGTACAACACTACAACAAGCCGAGTTCAATGCTTCCGAGCATGCGTCAAATTGTTTCCGAGCATGCGTAGGAATTTTGTGCGTCAGAATTGCTACAGACGATCGGATATTCCGATAGAAACCTTTTCCGTCTGAAAAATTGAGAACATGCTCTCAATTCTTTGCTGTCGGAAATTCGGCCAGCAAAATTCCGATGGAGCCTACACACGGTCGCATTTTCCGATGAAAAGCTCTCATCGGTCTTTTTCTGGCCAGAATTCCGATCGTGTGTACGCAGCATTAGCCATCACTAGCTGTTTTTCAGGTTTACCAAAACTCCTTTTTCATGTGTTTGTCTAGGCCAGTGGTGGCGAACCTGGGCACCCCAGATGTTTTGGAACTACATTTCCCATGATGCTCATGCACTCTGCAGATTAGTGGAGCATCATGGGAAATGTAGTTCCAAAACATCTGGGGTGCCAAGGTTTGCCATCATTGGTCTAGGCAGTGTCTGCAGGGGGCACACACAAAGACAGGCAGCCATCATCCAAGGGAACCTCACAAGATACTGCAGTCCATATTTCCATCGCACAGGTTCCTAGAAAAAGCTCTAAAGGTAATGGGTGCTGTAGCTACAGCCAGCTGGATACTGGAACCAATGCAATATGTAGATATTCACCAGCACACCAAGGATCAACAATTTCGTCCAAACTGTTTTTATTCAAAGAATGATCACAAAACAGTGTAGTGCAACATTTCGGAGACACGCAGGACCCCTTTGTCGGGCATGTGATGAGGCACATCTACATACCTCACAAGATACTGCCACCCCTGTTGTCACACACCCTTTTAGCAAAAAGTAAAAAACCCAGCAGTGATTAAATACCACCAAAAGAAAGCTCTATTTGTGGTAAGAAAATGATAAAAATATCATATGGGTACAGTGTAGCATGACCGCGTAATTGTCATTCAAAGTGTGACAGTGCTGAAATCTGAAAATTGACCTGGGCAGGAAGGGGGTGAAAGTGCCCAGTATTGAAGTGGTTAAAAATTGCACTATTGTGGCAATTTTTTATTTTTTTCTTTCGGTTTGGCTTTTGTTTATTGAGGACATTATGAGGAAGAATCTGGATAGCAACTATATGATTTATGCAAGATTCATTTGTTGATGGGAATCGCATAAGGAAGAGATAAAGTACAGTATATAGAATAAAGACAAGACCCACATTTGTCCCAGTTGTGAAAGGGGTCTTTTCATCCGGTGACAAATATAACAAGAAAACATAATTTATGGACTTTCGCCATAGACTGTAATTATTTAAATAGCACTGGTTCTTTGAATTATTGATTGTTTCTGTCTGGGGAGGCAGGGTGTTTCCAGCTGCTGGTGTGATCAATGCCATGTCTAGTGGGCTGATATCTATACGAGTTGCATGAGACATGTAGGGAGTCAATTAACAGAATTTTTTTTTTTTAATTATATAATCTTTATTTGTTTTCTTCATACAAAAAAAAAAAAGAACAGAATACATACACACATTTAATTTCCATAAACTCCTTTTCTCGCAGTTTACTAAAAAATTACCTTTAGCCTGTAGTTCTTTTGTACCTCCCACCTTTCTTTTATTACTTCTAATGTATTCCCTTCTTTTCCTATCCCATTCCCCTTACCTTTATACTCTCCCTATCCCCTCTGTTTTGCCTATATAGTATTCTTCCCCGTTTAGTCTCCCACCCCCTTATCCGTTATATTGGGCATCCCTGCTTATCCATCCATGTTTTCCACATTTTTACAAATTCTTTCGTGTTTCCTCTCCTTGTGTATACCGTTCTTTCCCTCCATATTGTTTCTGTGATTAATCTCGCCCATTCTCCTTCCGTTGGGGGTTTTTCAGCCTGCCATCTTTGCGCTATTAGCTTTCTCGCCTGGAATAGACATCTCATCACTACTTTGGTTACACAGGGGCCTCCTACTATTCCCTCATCCAGACCTAATATACACAGTCTGGGATTCATTTCTAACCTCGCATCGTACACTGTGTTCAGCGTATCGAGAATTTCTGACCAGTAACGAAACAATTTCGGACATTTCCATATCATATGTGCTAGGTCCCCAGTATCTTGACACCTGGGGCACCTGGCGTCCTTTCTCCACCCGAAATCAAAGAGTCTCTTAGGAGTGTAATATGTCCTGTGTAATAACATCAGGTATGAGACCCTTTGTGCGGGCGAGACCGACACCATGTGTCCCTTCTCAAGTATTCTCAAC
This sequence comes from Lithobates sylvaticus, assembly GCA_028564925.1. Classification (NCBI taxonomy): domain Eukaryota; kingdom Metazoa; phylum Chordata; class Amphibia; order Anura; family Ranidae; genus Lithobates; species Lithobates sylvaticus. Next base: position 305,678,156 of record CM053028.1, on the reverse strand, counting down.
CATTGTTCATCTGACAGGGTTCCGAATTCCTTTTCCCACTTCCTCCTGCTCTTAAGTCGTACTGGACTTTCTACGCTGCCTTCGCATATGTATGGATAAATTTCTGCTATGAATCCTTTGGTCTTGTCTTGGGAGCCTATTCTTTGATATACCGGAGAGTTAACCCAGTTTGGTCCTTGTTTCGCAAATTGCCTATTTAAAGCGTGTCTGATTTGTAGATATTTATAAAATGAGTGTTTCGGTATGTCATAGTCTGTTCTTAATGCGGTGAATGTCTTTAGTATCTTTCCCTCATATAGCTGAGCTAACTTAACTATCCCCTTTATCTCCCACTCTTTAATCTTCCCTATCTTCTCCACTTCCTGCAGGTTCTTGTTATTCCAGAGGGGGGTGTGTTTTGTCATGCCCTCCAGCCCTTTTACTGTTTTTAGTGCCTTCCAGACTTTTAACCCAAGCCTCACCGTGGGAGTTCTATAACAAAATGAGTTTGCCTCAAGAGCTTCTATTATTGATCTGTGCGGGGTACCTGCAATCATTAGATCCTTATTGCCTCCTCCAACCCCCCTATATGTTGCAGTTGGGCGGCTAGGAAGTAGCTTCGTGGATGCGGCACTGCCATCCCGCCCTTTCTTGTTCCTAGTTGTAGTGTTTGTAATCCTATCCTAGGCTGGCCTCCTTTCCATATAAGTTCTCTAAACAACGTGTCGATTTTCCTGAACCATTTTTTATCTATCCATGTCGGGCAGTTGTGCAACAGATATAAAAGCTGTGGCTGCCACAGCATCTTAATCAAATTACATCTCCCCGCCACCGATAGTGGGAGACGTCTCCAGATTGCGATTTTAGATTTAAATTTAGCTAATAATGGTACTATGTTATCATTGATGTAATTATTAGGATTCTTCTTTATATTTATACCTAAATATTTAATTTGTTCGACCACTTCTAACTGTAGGCTATCCGGTGTCCTCTGGTTCCCTAAGGGGTCTATAGGCATTAGTGCAGATTTTTCCCAGTTTATGGTCAGCCCTGAAATTTTCCCGAAATCTATGAGGATGTTCATCACCTGCCTGGGGGATTGCTCCGCGTCCCCCAGGAAGAGGAGGACATCATCCGCATATAATGCGATTCTCTCTTCTCCCCCCCCTCTTCGGAACCCCTGTATGTTCGTATCTGATCTAATTACACTGGCCAGCGGCTCCATTGCCAGAGCAAAAAGCAAGGGGGACAATGGGCACCCCTGTCTTGTCCCCCTCTCTAATTGAATTTTGTCGGAGAAATCATTATTAACCCTGATTTTAGCGCTGGGATCCGTATACAAGGTTTTAATCCATTCAATAAATGAGGGGCCAAATCCAAATTCCCTTAAAACACGCCATAGGTATCCCCATTCTAGACTATCAAAAGCTTTGACCACGTCTAGGGCCATAACCACCCTTGTCCCTGTATTCTCTGTTGGTATCTGCATATTGAGATACAGCCTCCTAATATTTATGCTGGTGGATCTGCAGGGGATAAATCCCGTTTGGTCCGGGTGTATAAGTCTAGAAATGATTTTATTTAGTCTGATTGCCATTACTTTCGCTAGTATTTTAGCATCCGCACAGAGCAAGGAAATAGGTCTGTAAGACTTAGTCTCTAACGGGTCCTTCCCCTCCTTATGTAGAACTATTATTGTTGCTTCCGTCATAGACGTTGGCAACTTCCCCTCCTCCTTCGCCCAGTTAAATACCTTAAGAAGCTCTGGCAATAGTACTTTCCCATATTGTTTATAGGTTTCTACTGGGAGGCCGTCTGGTCCTGGTGATTTCTGATTGGCCATTTCTTTCACCGCCAGTTGGATTTCCTCCAACGTTAGTGGTGCCTCCATTATCTCTCTTTCTTCATCTGTGAGAACCGGGATATCGACGTTTCTGAAGAATATGTCCATTTCCCCTTCCTCCACCGTCCCGCGCGATCTATACAGTTTATCATAATATAATCTAAAAGTTTCTGTGATTACTGACTTTTTGGATGAAATTTCACCTTTTTCAGTCTTGATCACAGGGACACTGGAGGGAGGAGAATTGGTTCTCACTAAATGTGCTAACATTTTCCCAACTTTTTCCCCCTCTCTGTAAGCTACTTGTTTCTGGAACAATCTCTTATTCTCTGATTTCTTGATAACTGTATCTTTGTATTCCTGTTGTTTAATTAGCCATACACTTTGTGTATCTGGTGTGGGGTTATTGACGTAATCTCCCTCTGCTTTCATCAGCTCTCTCTTAATCCTACTCTCCCATTCCCTCGTGATCTTTTTAATTTTTGATACTGATTGAATGAGAATACCTCTTAGATACGCCTTCAGTGCATCCCACATTATTCCTCTTGTCACCGTCTCATTATTAAATTTTATAAATTCTTCCAATTTTAATAACACCTCATTTGGGTCCCCTATTAATTCGAACCAAACTGGGTTCATTTTCCATACTACAGGGGATCTTTTCCCTTCTAAATTTATTGAGACAACCAATAGTGCGTGGTCAGATATTCCTCTAGGGTGATATTCTATATCCCTTATGGTTTGGCATGCTTCTTCGTTTCCCAAGGCTAAGTCTATCCTTGAGAGCGTGGAATAGGAGCTTGAGTAACATGAGAATTGCAGCACGCCTGGATTCCGCGCCCTCCACATGTCAAAGAGCCCTGCTTCCTGTAAGAACTGATATAATCGACTCTCATCTACTTTCTGGCCCTGTACACCCAGTGGGAACCTGTCTAGTTTTCTATTGATAACCTCGTTAAAGTCCCCTACTGCTATAACCGGTACCCCAGCTTTGTCTGTTAAGAATTCCAATAGCCTATACATTACGTCAAGCTTGAACGGAGGGGGAATGTAAATATTTGCTAGAACATATTCTCGATTTTCAATTACACAGTGCAGAAAAATATACCGTCCATCTCTATCTATACTGATCTGCCGACAGGAAAACCCCAACTCTTTCCTTACCATCACAGCCACTCCTCTTGAATAAGAGGTGTGGACTGAGTGGAATTGGCATTGATATTTCTTGCTTTGGTTTAGTAACTTAGAGTCTTGAGTTAGGTGCGTCTCCTGTAGGCAGATCAGTCCTACCCCACTCCTCTCCAGGGTCTCTACCACTGCTGCTCTCTTTGCCGGTGTGCCCAGCCCCCGTACATTCCAGGAGCCAATACTCAGTATCCTAGTCTGCATGCTTTAACGTAGGAGAGAAAAAAAGAGAGGAAGAGAGAGGGAAAGAGAAAAAAAAAAAAAAAAAAGGGGGAAAGAGGATATATACACAAAAAGAGAATACAATCCCCTGGGGTACTCTACCCCCCTGCCCTTGTTAAAGGAGAGGAAACTGTAAGGGGTAGAAGGTTCTAATGCAGAGGCCAATTGATCCCATCTTATACTTGTACTATAATGCTCACCCATCCTACCGCTACATAGGACCCGGAAGAGAGAAATAATGAAATATAAAAAGTAAAGTAAAAAAACAAAGGAGAAATGAGAAGAAAGGGAAAGGTAACCAAGCCTTTAACCAGAGGGAATACCCCGTGTGAGCAAAAAAATCTTTCACCTGTCTTAATATTCTCCTCTACGTGAAAAAGTGCTGATCTTTTTTCTAAGTGTTTATCTGACGATATTTTTAGCTTACTGCTTACTTCCGTGTAAATTAAATGTTTTTCCCGTGTTTTACTTCGTTGAATCATCACCCCCCCCTCCCCCCTTATACCATTCTAGGTTATCCCTAAGGACTTCTTTTGTGACCGTTACCACACACCCCTTACCTACAAGCTTCCCCCCCCCCCCCCTATGCTTATATACGGATCCACTCCCACCCTCCACCCTCCTCCCACCCCACCCCCATCCTTACACACACCAACAAATGTGTTTTGACCCTCCCCCCACCCATTCATTCCTTGCTGTTGTGCTATATGACTCCTTCCACCCTCCGATCCCTGTGCATATATTTTCCCTGAGACACCTCCCCTCTCATCCCTCTATGTTTGTTCCTCTACCCCTAAACCCATCATCCCCTCGTTTTATTCATTAATTGATCCTTCCGGTCTTCCAACCATGTTGTCACGTTTGCTGGGGAATCAAAAAAAAAAGTCTCTCCCATTGCTACCACACGTAGCCTAGCTGGATACAGTAAAGCATAAGTAACATCAAATTTCTGAAGTCTGCGTTTGGTTTCTATAAAATCTGCTCTACGCTTCTGTAAGTCGGGTGAAAAATCAGGGTACAGTGAGATTTTGACTCCCTTGTAAAAAATACTCCCCATCTCTCTAGCCCTGCGGAGGAGCATTACTTTGTCCTTAAAGTTCAAGAATTTCATTAGTATGGATCTGGGATGCCCTCCTTGGGGTGGGGGTCTAAACGGGACCCTATGTGCCCTTTCAACTGAAAACTGTTGTGAAAAAGTCTCTCTTCCAAACATTTCGATAAGCCACTTTTCCATGAATACAATTGGATCCGATCCTTCACTTTTTTCCGGAAGGCCTACCAGCCTCACATTGTCCCTTCGGAGTCTGTTCTCCATTTCGTCCAGTTTTCCTGCAAATTTATCTGATTGTTCTTTTAGGAATTTAACCTCTTGGCTTATTGGGTACATGTCATCCTCGATTTGGCTAATTCTCCCTTCTGCTGCTGTTATTCTGTCAGCCGTCCTTTCCAGCTCGTGGCGCATCAGGGACAATTCCTCTTTGATATTTTTCATTTGGTCACATAACTCCCCTAGGGACTGTTTACATGTGTTAACTGCCGCCAATACGTCCTTTAGTGTCGGCTCTCCTTCAACCGTTGGTGCCTGAGCTAAAGCCAAATCTGATTTTCCAGAGGCTCCTACATTTTTATTGGTTGTGCTCTTTACTCCTCCTATAGCGCCCCCCGTAGCGACTGTCTGGTTGTTTGTTTGCCCTTGGCTCTTTCTGTCATTTGACACTTTCGCCTGGATTTGCTGTCCCCCTTTAGTTGGACTATGGACTGGGGTGTGAGCATACTTTTCCAACTTTGCTGCAGCTGCTGATGCCCCATTTGTTATTGTGGGCTGGGACCCTTTTTCCTTATCCTTGGCTGATCTTAATGATTGTGTCCCAACATTCTCCAGGTTGGCCTGCTCTTCCACTCTCCTCCTTGCTGACATGTTGCCCCCCCTGGGCCCCTCTGGGGTCCGACCCAGTCAGATACCGATTTTAAGATAAATTTTATAAGAAGCAATCCTCTAGTATCCCTTTAAAAAAAGGGGGGGGGGAGCCGCAAAACAGGACAAAGGGGACAGTCTTATATGTAAATCACAGCCTATGAACGGGCCAGGGCGGTTATAGTTAAAGGAGGATACAAGTGCAGGAGGATACGTATATATTCACGTATATTCACGTATATATGCACAGCACAGCGTTTATATTTGCAGAGGAATAAAAAGAAATTAGCGTTCCTCTGGTTTCAACTACAGATTGAGGGTAACGTGGAAGCTTTGCATAGCACACGGCACAAAACGCAGCCTGTGTTTTTATAGGTGATGGACCCCAGCTTATAATGAAGAAGGGGGCGGCACACGTATGCAGGAAAGTGCTACTGACGTTGCTATAGAGAGAGCACACACAAAAAAAAAAAAAGCCGGTTACTTATGTACGTCTCAGCACGGCCTGCATATTTTTTAATGGGTAGGTGGACCTCGTATTGCGCTTTAGCTGCGAGCTTTTAATGCGCTTTTATGCACATATATATTTTTAGCAGCGTTCCTTGGCTTGACAAAAGGCACCAAATACAGTACAGATGCGGTACACCTATGTATCTAAAAAAGGGTCTGCCAATAACAGCTGAGCTCTGAGAGGAGGGAAAAAAAAAAAAAAAAAAAAACCCCACATACACCCCGCACAGGTGCCTTTGTAAAAAAGAGAGAAAGGGTAGTCCTCCAATTGTAATTAGGTGGGAACTGGCACAGTTGGGTATTGTATCACACAGTTTGCACAGCACAGCCACAGGCAGAAAAAGAAGAAAAGCAATCCTCAGACTTCTGTCACGCAGAAGCCGAATGCATATGCACAGCACATCATAGCACAGCTTATGTCTCTAATAGTCCTTAATTGCAACAGAGCATGAAAAAGGCAGATATGCACATCACAATTTATGTTTTCTTTTCTTTTTCTTTTCCTCAATCAAAAAGGAAGAAGAAACACCAAGCCACTATTTGCAATGAGGGGGGGTGGTGGGGGAGATAAACTGTAAACTGTCTTCTCACCTCTCCTGGCCGTTTAAAGAAGTTTTTCCAGGGCCGTCTGAGAGTCTCCTTGGGGTCCCCCCCCTCCTCCGGTGTTCTGTTTTCTCTGTTTTCTCTGTTTTTTCCCGCTGTGTGAGCAGCTCTGAAAAAGCCGGCTTGTGAGTTTAAACTTCCCGCCGCTCTTCCTCTCTCCCAGCGCGGACGAGGCAGGGGATAGCGTGTGACGTCACCCTCGGCTGTTCCGTGTAGACACGCTGCGGTTCTATGCTGAGTAACTCAGACTGGCCTCTAGAGTCTCCAGGCTTCACGCAGTGTGCAGTGTGTCGCTGTGAGAAGGCAGCCACAGGTCTCAGCATTTACGGCATTTCCATGGGACGGAGGGTGAGAGTGAGCACACACACGCCTCTCACATTCCTCTCACATCACACCGCACCTCATGTCCGGTCACGCCCCTCCACCAATTAACAGAAAATTTTATTTTATATTCTTGCATTTACACATGTTTTTTTTTCTTCTTCATTATCCTTTTGGTCACAGCATCTCCAGAAAAAGTTCAGGACCTTTGAACGAATTGCATGGGTCTCCCCCGGTAATTTGTAACATGAACTAGGTTCCTGTATTTTGTACTAGTGGAACGGTGATGAAAATTATTTACAAGCTCCTTTCCCTATACAAAAATGAAATACCCAATTGAGTGCATTGATACAAAATTGAATTCTGTTGTGCTGTTTTGTTGTGTCTGTTGAGTTAAAAAGGATTAGTAGCTTCCGCAATGCAGCAAATGTGAAAATAGGTAGATTTCTCCTTTTTCTTGATGAACATTTGATGAGTTGCATTTTCATTAAGTATGGCAAATATCAGAGCATTGTTTTTGTTGTATATATTTAGAAGCAAATGATTAACAACAATAATCAATGATAATCTGTAGAATGCAGATCTTGACATTGCTGCATTGCTGTTGCCAGAAGCCAGCTCTATTAGAAGCAGTCGGTTTGTGAAAAATATACTGTTAAAGTAAAAAAAAAAAAGCAATAATCAACAAATCATCTGCTTGTGAATTGAAACAAAAAACACTTTTATTGATGGGAATATCAGACCACCCTGAGATTTTCTTTATTTCTTGGAAATGTATAGTAGGCGTTGTACTCTCTAATCAAAGGGTAACCCTGTTGCTAGAAATCTTTCTTTTTTTTTTAAACTCCATGGTTATTTTTAGCAAATTATAGGTTGAACTTCATAGGAGTTTTCAATAACATTTGTTGTAAAAAGAATATGAATAAGATATATGTACACTTGCAACACAGCAGATACAGTATCTCACAAAAGTGAGTACACCCCTCACATTTTTGTAAATATTTAATTATATCTTTTCATGTGACAACACTGAAGAAATGACACTTTGCTACAATGTAAAGTAGTGAGTGTACAGCTTGTATAACAGTGTAAATTAGCTGTCCCCTCAAAATAACTCAACACACAGCCATTAATGTCTAAACCGCTGGCAACAAAAGTGAGTACACCCCTCAGCAAAAAGGGCAAAATTGGGCCCAATTAGCCATTTTCCCTCCCCGGTATCATGTGACTCGTTAGTGTTACAAGGTATTAGGTGAATGGGGAGCAGGTGTGTTAAATTTGTTGTTATCGCTCTCACTCTCTCATACTGGTCACTGAAAGTTCAACATGGCACCACATGGCAAAGAACTCTCTGAGGATCTGTAAAAAAGAATTGTTGCTCTACATAAAGATGGCCTAGGCTATAAGAAGTTTGCCAAGACCCTGAAACTGAGCTCCAGCACAGTGGCCAAGACCATACAGCGCTTTAACAGGACAGGTTCCACTCAGAACAGGCCTCACCATGGCCGGCCAAAGTAGTTAATTGCACATGCTCAGCATCATATCCAGAGGTTATCTTTGGGAAATAGATGTATGAGTGCTGCCGGCATTGTTGCAGAGGTTGAAGGGGTGGGGGGTCAGCCTATCAGTGCTCAGACCATACGCCACACGCTGCATCAAATTGGACTGCATGGCTGTTGTCCCAGAAGGAAGCCTCTTCAAAAGATGATGCACAAGAAAGCCCTAAAACAGTTTGCTGAAGACAAGCAGACTAAGGACATGGATTACTGGAACCATGTCCTGTGGTCTGATGAGACGAAGATAAACTTATTTGGTTCAGATGGTATCAAGCGCATGTGGCGGCAACCAGGTGAGGAGTACAAAGACAAGTGTGTCTTGCCTACAGTCAAGAATCGTGGTCGGAGTGTCATAGTCTGGGGCTGCATGAGTGCTGCTGACACTGGAGAGCTACAGTTCATTGAGGGAACCATGAATGCCAACATGTACTGTGACATACAACATGATAACGACCCCCAAACACACCTGCAAGACGACCACTGCCTTGCTAAAGAAGCTGAGGTAAAGGTGATGGACTGGTCAAGAATGTTTCCAGACCTAAACCCTATTGAGCATCTTTGGGGCATCCTCAAACAGGAGTTGGAGGAGCGCAAGGTTTCTAACATCCACCAGCTCCGTGATGTCGTCATGGAGGAGTGGAAGAGGACTTCAGTGGCAATCTGTGAAGCTCTGGTGAACTCCATGCCCAAGAGGGTTAAGGCAGTGCTGGAAAATAATTGTCACACAAAATATTGACACTTTGGGGTGTACTCACTTTTGTTGCCAGCGGTTTAGACATTAATGGCTGTGTGGAGTTATTTTGACTTGAGTTGTTTTACACTGTTATACAAGCTGTACGCTCACTACTTTACATTGTAGCAAAGTGTAATTTCTTCAGTGTTGTCACATGAAAAGATATAATAAAATATTTACAAAAATGGGAGGGGTGTACTCACTTTTGTGAGATACTGTATATTGCTTTTGCCATATTTTTCACAAGTCTACTGTTGTCTCTATGTTTAATGTCTGCAATATAACAACTTTCTGGGCTATTTAATAGAAAGAGCATGCTGTTTTTTTTTTTTTACTAAGAGTTTCTGATTTTAATATAACAAGTATAATCATATCAGGTGTGTGTCACAGGAAAGTCTGCCTAGCACTAAGCTTAGCAAAAAGTCATTCTAAATTCTATCTCTCTCATCACCTCCTCCCATGCTCACCTCCATGACTTCTTCAAAGCCTCTTCCATCTTCTGGAACCCCTTACCCCAACCTGTTCAACTATCTTCTACTCTACCCACGTATAGGTGATCCCTAAAACCTCATCTCCTCAGAAAGGCCTATCCTGTCTCTAACTAGGGTTTACTTTCTCCATCAGCTCCCCCCACTCGCAGTTATTATCTTTTGTATCACTTGAGTCTGATGCGCGTGCACGGTGGCTGCGATGTCCACCGGGCACCCGCAATCGCTCCTGACAGAGCCAGAACGGGGGTGTGTGTATGTGTGTGTGTAAACACACACATCCCTGTTCTGGCCAGGGAGAGGAGACAGATTGTGTGTTCCCAGTATATAGGAACAACGATCAGTCTCCTCCTCCAGTGAGTCCCACCCCCCTAGAACGCACTGAGGGAACACATTTAACCCCTTGATCCCCCCCTAATGTTAACCCCTTCCCTGCCAATGATATTTATACAGTAATCAGTGGCTATTTTTAGATCTGATCGCTGTATAAATGTCAATGGTCCCCAAAAAAGTGTCAAAAGTGTCCGATCTGTCCGTCGCAATGTCGCAGTCCTGATAAAAATAGCAGATCACCGCCATTACTAGTTAAAAAAAAAATGATAAAAATGGCATAAATCTATCCCCTATTTTGTAGACGCTATAACTTTTGCGCAAACCAATCACTATACGCTTATTGAGATTTTTATTTATTTTTTTACTAAAAATATGTAGAAGAATATATATCAGCCTAAACTGAGGAAGAAATTCGTTTTTGTTTTTTTTTTTATTTTGGGATATTTATTATAGCAAAAAGTAAAAAATATTGTGTTTTTTTTTTTTTTAAATTGTCAGTCTTTTTTGTTTATAACGCAAAAAATAAAAACTGCAGAAGTGATCAAATATCACCAAAAGAAAGCTCTATTTGTGGGAAAAAAGGACATACATTTCGTTCGGGTACCGCGTTGCATGTGCAATTGTCAGTTAAAGTAATGCAGTGCCATATCGCAAAAAATGGCATGGTCAGGAAGGGAGATTATTCTTGTGGGGCTGAAAGGGGTTAATTAAGGTTCTGTGCAAACTGTTGGCACTACATAAATCCTGTATAATAATATATTTAACCTTGAAATACTACATAAACATTTCAGTTTTAGAACTGATGCAGAGAACGGCTTGTCTTTCAGGAAATATGACTTTCATTGTGCTTGTAGAAGCACTGATTCATGTTCCCTGTGGGAGTGTTCTTAACCTATATAACAATGAAATGCATTGGGATTGATTTACTAAAGCTGGAGAGTGCAAAATCTGATGCAGCTCTGCATAGAAACCAATCGCATTCCAGGCTTTTTTTTGTTGTCAAAGCTTAATTAAACAAGCTGAAGTTAGAAGCCGATGATTGGCTACCATGCAAGGCTGCCCCAGATTTTACACTCTCCAGGTTTATTAAATCAACCCCACTGTTTGTTTTTATTTAGGATGCATTCTACCTATTGAAAAGCTTTACTGCAGGGGTGTCAAACCTTTTGACCTTCCTGGGCAGCATTGGAAGAAGAGGAATTGTCTTGGGCCACACATAAAATACACAATCAATAAGGATAACTGATGAGCAAAAAATATCGGGCAGTTCACAAGTTAATGATCGCAGATCTTGATGATGGACCTATCTGAATAATAAAACCTTATCTAAGTAAAAAAGGGCAACATAAAACGAGTGTGATATTTGACACTGGTTTTGATTAACTAATGCATCAATATCTGGTTCGGATGGATATAGTAGCAATTCTTAATGAATTTTCAAGATGCTCATCAGATATTTTGGTTCTGATTGTGTCCTTAATCCTTGAAAATAATTGCTCACAAATATATGTGCTGTCGAAAACTGATGACATAAGTAAGGCGTGATTGTGAAGAGTGGGATATTTTTCTTTGGGAAGATAACATTTCTAAACGTCCAGTAAGGAGACACTAGACACGGTCAAATTTTTTTTTTAGCCACATTTGTTCGCTAAGTGTAAATGCATTTTTACAAAAAATTCCAAAAATGCGCACTTTTAAGTAAGCGTTTGATTTTGTGTTGGGCCACATTCATAGCTGTCTTGTGGCACAGGTTGGACACCCCTGCTTTTCTGGAAAGCATCATTGGCCTTTTTTTGTGACCATCCATGTTTATATTTAGTTTCATGCTTAGATTTAAATTATAGTTAGTCAAAAGTTTTCTTGTTTCACTTTTTAGTTTATTCATTGGTTAATACTGCTGCAGAAGTGCTTTTAGGTTATCTTTCTGTACATTGGTTGAGCTCATTGAAAAATAAAACATATTGCTATTCATTGAAACGCTAATGCCCCGTACACACGGTCGGAATTTCCGACGGAAAATGTCCTATCGGACCATGTTGTCGGAAAATCCGACCGTGTGTGGGCGCCATAGGACTTTTTCCGTCGGAATTTCCTTCGGAAAAAATTTGAGATCCTGCTCTCAAATTTTCCGACAACAAAGTCCGATCTGACTTTTTCCGATCGTGTGTATCGAATTCCGACGGACAAAGTGCCACGCATGCTCAGATCAAATTACAAGACCAAAGCTATTGGCTACTAGCCTCTACGTAGTTCCGTCGTACGCAACGAACGTCACCACGTTCAGAATGATTGGATTTTCCGACAACTTTGTCTGACCGTGTGTATGCAACACCAGTGTCGGACAAAATCCGTCGGAAAAAATCCGACGGATTTTGTGGTCGGAATTTCCGACCGTGTGTATGGGGCATTATAGTGTGTGTCAAACTAGGCTAAAAGTCCTGATATTTCTACAGATTGCTTCTTTTTTTTTTTATTAGAATCTAAAGAAACACAAAGACGCATTCATTCTTCTTGCTATTAAAAAGCCAGTACAGTACATCAGGAAAAAATCTCAAGAGCAGAGCAAGAAACCTTGGAAGGTATTCAGAAAGGCTAACCTGAAAAACCCTTAAAGCAGCACACAGAGATAAGTGGCACCCTAGTTTAGTTCCAAGAACTTGAATCAAAGGTTACTTGATGAGGAATAGCAAACAAAGGAGTCTAATCGGTTGCATTGTTGTAGGAGAGATGGGCAGTAAAATATTGGAAAAAGAACAAGCTTATTTATGTCAGCATACCCTTGGACAAATAAAGCAAACAATCCCTTAACTTTTATTACAGACTTCAATAATCAATATAGTGACACTTTTAGTGCATAGAAACCCTTCAGATTGACAAGAGCTGAAAAATACAGAGTCCTTCGACAAATAATTTCATGGTATTTCAGCATTCACTTGCATGTCTTTTGTCCTGGGCTTGTCAGCAAAGTATTCTGCTGATGTGAATTTCTTTCCTTGGATTAGAACTGTAACAACCTGACAGGTCCCTAGAGGAGAAAGAAGTAAATGGTATCATTGATTGGTAAATATATAATCATATTTGAACAATAGTTCCTTAACATTTGTCTAGGTAAATTACAGATGATTAGGGTTGATCACTTCATCACCCACTATTCTGTAAAAAAATTATCAGCCAAACATACCTGAAGGGAAATTTTGTGATTACATCGGGCAACCAAATGTGTCAAAAGCCTACTTACCAACCTACTATCCTTAAATCATATGTAAACCCTCTACTTGTAAAAAAAAAACATTCAGTTTAACCGCTTGCAGACCACCCACCGTAGATATATTGCGGCAGGGTGGCCGCTCTGCGCTGGATCATGTACCTAGTACGTGATCTGCACACCAGGGTAGAGATCGCTCTCTACCCCGGCTGTGCTGCGATTGGCTGCAGCACTAACCAATCAGCGGCTGCCAGACGTAACATCAGTTATGATAAACATCAGCAGAGACCTTTTTTTTTTTTTTTTTACAGAACAGAAATAGGAAAATACTATCTGCCTGCAGTTGCACTATAAATACAATAACAGCACCCTGATCTGATTCCTTTGAATTTGAAAATTGGGCTTTTTTAGGTAGTTTCAGCTATGATACCTTTTTTTTTTTTTTTAGTCAGTAATATGCCTGAAGTGACTGGTAGAAGTAGAGGCCACAACAGATCTAAGCTATAGACCACATTTGCTCTTACTCTTTAAAAATTGTCTGTGAAAAAAATAATTTCAGCCAGCAACAATTAGAAAATATACCCAGTGAAAAATAAATATGCAGCCTGTTATCACTATAGTGAAAGTGAACAGGATCAAGCTGTAAAGGGACATCTAAACTTTTAGAACAACTGTCTGAGCTCCTATTTCATTGAAAACAACCTTCTTGACCCCTTACAGTCTGGCTTTTGCTTGCAGCACTCCACAGAAGCTGCCCTACTAAAACTCACTAATGATTTCCTAACTGCTAAAACCAATGGCCACTACTCCATACTGCTCCTTCTTAATAAACTCGGTTTCCTTGACCTCCAAGATTCTACTCCATCCTGGTTTCCTCCTACCTATCACAGTGCTCCTTCAGTGTTACCTACAACTCTGTCTCCTCCTCTCCATTTCCTCGTTCTGTAGGGGTCCCCCCAGGGTCTGTTCTTGGACCCTTTCTCTTCTCTCTCTACACCTCTTCCCTTGGTCACTTGATAACCTCCCATGGCTTCCAATACCATCTCTATGCCAACGACACCCTTCATGACTTTTCCATCAAGATCAATATTGCAACCATCAATCCCTCCCCTCATGCCAGGGTACTAGGTGTAATCCTAGACTCTGACTTGTCCTTTCAGCCCCAAATCCAATCATTGTCAAAAGCTTGTAGACTTCACCTCTGTAACATCTCTAAAATGTTCCCATTTTTAACAAGTGAAACCACCAAGCTACTCATTCACTTATCTCTCGCCTTGACTATTGCAACTCCCTTCTCATAGGCCTAACTCTGCATAGGCTATCCCTTCTTCAGTCTGCACGAATGCTGCTGCCAGACTCATCTACCTTACCAACCACTTCCAATTACCCAGCAAATTAATTTCAAAATACTAACGACATACAAAGCCATTTACAACTCTACTCTGAGCTACATCACCAATCTTGTCTCCAAATATCACCCAAACTGTACCCTCTGCTCAAGACTTCCTGCTCTCAAGCTCCCTTGTCTCCTCCTCCTATGCTCATATTCAGGACTTCTTCAGAGCCGCTCCCATCCTCTAGAACTCTCTACCTCAATCTGTTTGGCTATCTCCTACTCCGGCTGCCTTTTGGCGATCCCTAAAAACTCATCTTTTCAGGGAAGCCTATTACACCTCCAACTAATCTTTTATCACTTTCATCAGCTCATTCCCCACAGTTACAACCTTCTCTACCACTTGCCCCACCTTATTAGATTGTAAGCTCTTATGAGCAAGGCCTTCTTTTTTTCTTTTGTATTTTATTGTATTTTAACTGTACTGTCTCCCTTTTAGATTGTAAAGCACTGTGTAACCTGTTGGCGCTATATAACAGCATTACACAGCATTTACACAGCAAAAAGCAAGCATTTATTATATTGAAGCTTAACGATTCTTAGATGAGGTGGATGCACTAGTATTATTTTTTAAGCTTTCTTTAACCCCTTTGTACCTACAGGTAAAACACATTTTACTGTCTAAGCCCAATTTTGCAACTTTGACAAGTGTTAGTAAAACCGTACATATCATCACAACTACTTTGTGCATCCAGGTGGATTATACCTTTTTTTTTTTAGAAGAAGACAAAACTGGCCTTTAATTTGGTGATAAATGGTAATGAATGGCCCTTGTCCTCATCAACATGGGGACAAGGTGCTTTGGGGTGGGGGGGGCCGCACGGCCCCCCTTTCCCCAGGGCACCCCCCCCATGTTGAGGGCACGCGGCCTGGTATGGCTTAGGAGGGGGGGCGCTCGCTCGTCCCCACCCCTTTCCTGGCCTGCCGGGCTGCGTGCTCGGATAAGGGTCTGACATGGATTTGGGGCCGTTTTTTCGGCGTGGGGAGTCCCTTTAAATCCATGCCAGGTGACGGGGCTAGCGCGGCGGCATTCACTGCCTTCGCTAGCTCCGTCTACCTGCAGTTACGTTCTAAATGAACGGACTGCTCTGTGTGTGGGCAAGTCCGTTCATTTTCAAAAGTCCCGCAGACTTTGTCCAGCGGATTGTCCGCCGGAGAAGTCCGGGCGTGTGTGGGCAAGTCACACGCTCAGAAGTCCGGGCGTGTGTGGGGAAGTCCCGCCGGACTAGGTCCGGCGGACAATCCGCCGGACTAGGTCCGGCGGACAAAGTCCGAACCTGTGTACGCGGCATTACTGTTGCCTTTCTATCATCTCAGACTAGTCTGCCCATTCTCCTCTGACAACAACAAGGCATTTTCATCCACACAACTGCCGCTCACTGGATATTTTCTCTTTTTCTGACCATTCTCTGTAAACCCTAGAGATGATTGTGCATGAAAATCCCAGTAGATCAGCAGTTTTTGAAATATTTAGACCAGTCTGTCCAGCCTGCCTGAATCTATTTGTTTTATCTTGTCAGTCTAGTCTTGTTTTTCTATCCTGCCCTCCCTCACCTGCATCTTATCCTGCAGCAATCTTCTAGATATTTATACCTGTGATTTTGTGTAAGGGGTCGCTGGAGCACGCAGTCACTTACCCCGGTTTGCTTTGACTTTCTCAAGGTCATCAATTAGCTGAGAATGATTTATTTATCACCTTTCAACAGAAGAATAGTAAGAGGAGTTTCTGTTTTTTAATATAATATGCTAACAAACTAAAACTAAAATGTAACCTTTTTATTTAAAAAAAATATATATTTTGAATGGCAACCTCAGGCCCTTATCATTAAACCTTCTGGAGAGCGCTTCAACTGCACTATTACTTGCAGTCTTTGCCAAATCCTCAAGGTTTCAGTCGCAACCTAACAACTTTTGAAGAGTACTGTTCCAATGAAGGAACCTTACCCCAGGTTCTTTCCAAAACCTACAATTTACTGATTACCCCTTCCGAACAGTTATCTTATCTAAAACATTGGGAAACAGACCTACACCGAACTTTTACAACCCGACCGCGCCAAAACATTATTACGTTTTCCCCGAAATCATCGATATGTACAAAAATTCAGGAAACAAATTTCTAAATTTTGATGAGGTGGTAACATACTCCTTACTTACTACTGACATGGGAATTTATAGATAAGAAGGGGAAGAATAGTGCTGTTCACAGGTCAATGTAGTACATCTGCTAGATAAAGTAGTTTAGAGGCAAGAGGGTATAGGCACACGTAGAGAAGACTGGCCAGTCATTATGGGCATTAAATTAAGTAAGGGAATGAAGGGTAAGAGACCCTCAAAAATGCCCAGCGCAAGAGGAGCGCTATATATGAACTGAAGGTGCGGTTCCGCCTATACTGAGCCCCTAGATTAATGGTTAAAGTGGACAGGGATCCACAATGGGTAACTGGGTTACCACCGAAGTCCACAGGGACTAAGAATCATGCAGAGTACACAGCTAGAGAAACAGATATCTATGTGAGCAGGATAAATCAAGGGTGACAATTAACACTAGACAGAAAGGGACATTTTCATGTTAAGTTGTGGGATGAATTTGGGGTTAGGCACTACAACTAGTAAAGTCAAGAAACAGAGAAATGAGAGTTAAAACAGAATATTTTATATGTTGTCAGAGAGGGAAGATGGGATGAACACTATGGCTGCCCATCTGATCGTAGAAGGTACAGTATGTGAAGTATGGTATTACAATACATTGGATGCAAAGGATATCAGAACAAAATAAGGAAAGCAGAAAATTAGCAAGGAAGTATTTAAAAGAGTTAAAAGAAAGTGAGAGAATGATTTGCATGTGTTGTGTAAAAATAGGAAAAATGTAAGCGATTTTAGAGAGATATTTGTGTATGTGTGTGAATGCTGGAACCTTTAGTTTTATCGCTTGTGTGTGTCATGTACGCAGATGTGACCCCCTCCTTTGTGCTCTCCTGAAAGAATGTAGCTGGGATGAGAGGTTGGTGATAAGCTGGAAGGACACCATGCCAATTCAATAAATTCTACCCCACAACTATGGATCAATGTTGGAGATGTCAGGAGGGAAGGGGAACATTACTCCATATATTTTGGTCCTACCCCAAACTCCATCACTTCTGGATGGCAGTCTGGAGGATTAGTTCACTGATCACAAGATTCCTGATGATCCAGCTTTTTTCTTATTACATGTTTCGAAAATTCCAGAGAACAGCTATAAAATATCAATTGTATCTGTTGAATGCCACCAAAGCCTGTATCCCCTTGAACTGGAAAAATCTGCTACCCCACACTATCAGTTGTTGGCTCCATAAAGTGCAGGAAATCAACAAGATGGAAGACTTGCTACTTACGGCGTAACATAAACATTGAAAATACTCACAAAGCTGGAGTTTATGGAATATTTTTGTCCTCTCTGATGAAGGGAAACCACTTCTTGGTCCTTAATTCGTCTGATAAGATGACTCTTCCTGAAATCCTGTTACCGGTGGAACCTTTGCACCACCTTAGATCTTTACCTGCTTTTCCCCCTTGCCCCCCCTCCCTTTTATTTTTCCTTTCCCCTTCTTCTCTCCTTTCTCTTTCTCGCTTCTCTACGTTCTCTTTCACTCTAGTTCTACTACTAAATAAAAATTACTGGGAGTAGGTGGCTCCATACCTTTGTTAATAAAGCTTACCTCCTAATCTTTAAGTTGAGTTTTAAACAAGAACCAAAGGATGAAACCTTAAAGCATATACAAACATAAAAACAAACATTAACACAAGGGAGGGAATCCAACTGTATTAGAAGACTCCTGGAAATAGATTTACCGACTCAGTGTATCACGCTGGTTACATCTGACTGCTGCTGTGAGCCACCTACTGGACAGAGGGATCATCTTCCATTCTAAACTGAAATACAGGCATAGAGGTCTCATGGATTGGTGTTTACACCACAAGCCTTGTTGACTCATTGAGCGTATGCCCATTTGAGTCCCTTAACTCCGGTAAGCCTTCACACAACCGGTGGTGGTTGCATTGTTTTTTTCACCCAATATTGATGTCAGGAGGAAAACGTTTTGTTTCCTTCGATCTAGTGCATTTCTTTTATCACTATTCCTTTATGGACTTTTTAACTTATGATACAATAATTTACATAAAGACATTATATGGACTTATACAGTGCCTTGCAAAAGTATTCACCCCCTTGGCTTTTTACCTATTTTGTTACATTACAGCCTTTAGTTAAAAAAAAAAATTAATCTGAATTATATGTGATGGATCATAACACAATAGTCTAAGTTGGTGAAGTAAAATTAGAAAAATATATACATAAACTATTTTTCAGAAATAAAAAAAATGATAATTGATGTGTGGATGTATTCACCCCCTTTGTTATGAAGCCCATAAAAAGCTCTGGTGCAACCAATTACCTTCAGAAGTCACATAATTAGTGAAGGTTAGGTTATAAAAAAAGATCCAAATCTTTGATGATTCCTAGAAGCACCATCAAATCTATCATAACCAAATGGAAAGAACATGGCACAACAGCAAACCTGCCAAGGGACGGTCGCACACCAAAACTCACGGACTGGGCAAGGAAGGCATTAATCAGAGAGGCAGCACAGAGACCTAAGGTAGCCCTGGAGGAGCTGCAGAGTTCGACAGCAGAGACTGGAGTATCTGTACGTAGGACAACAATAAGCCGTATGCTCCATAGAGTTGGGCTTTATGGCAGAGTGGCCATAAGAAAGCCATTACTTTCAGCAAAAAACAAAATGGCACATTTTGAGTTTGAGAAAAGGCATGTGGGAGACTCCCAACATGAATGGAGGAAGGTGCTCTGGTCTGATGGGGTCAGTGGCGAGTTTTTGTTATCGCATAGTGTTTGTATTGGTCCAGCAGAGCACCAACACCTTTGCAGCCATTGTGCAATCTGCTGGGTGTTTGGTGTGCTCCTGTACCTTTAAGAAGGGGTGGGCTTCCCTTCAGTCCACCTGCCCTCATCTACCCATTAGAATGTATGTGCCTCCACTGTGGGGACACTCATAGTTTAGGGTTAGGAAGATACCAGGGTGCCTTGACGAGGCTCTGTGGCTTACGCATGCGTTTGCAAATGCGTGCAGACTAAACCTCTGTTTTTAATGCATACTGTTAGACAGGTTCATTTGGTTGTCTGCGAGCAGGTGGTAAGTAGGCTTTGTTTTTTCCTAGGCATTCCCCAGGCCTTGTTGTGCTCTGGTCTGATGAGACAAAAATTTAACTTTTTGGCCATCAAAGAGAACGCTATGTCTGGCGCAAACCCAACACATCACATCACTCAAAGAACACCATTCACACAGTGAAACATGGCAGTGGAAGCATCATGCTGTGGGGATGTTTTTCAGCAGTCGGGACTGGGAAATTGTTCAGAGTTGAGGGAAAGATGGATGGTGTTAAATACAGGGATATTCTTGAGCAAAACCTGTAAAACTCTGTGTGTGATTTAAGGCTAGGACGGAGGTTCATCTTCCAGCAGGACAATGACCCCAAACACACTGCTAAAGCAACACTTGAGTGGTTTAAGGGGAAACGTGTAAATGTGTTAGAATGGCCCAGTCAAAGCCCAGACCTCAATCCAATAGAAAATCTGTGGTTAGACTTAAGGATTACTGTTCACAAGCGCAAACCATCCAACTTAAAGGAGCTGGAGCAGTTTTGCAAGGAGTAATGGGCAAAAAAATCCCAGTGGTAAGATGTGACAAGCTCATAGAGCCTTATCCAAAGCAACTTGGAGCTGTGATAGTTGCAAAAGGTGGCTCTACAAAAGTATTGACTTTAGGGGGGTGAATAGTTATGCACATTGACGTTTTCTGTTATTTTGTCCTATTTGTTGTTTGCTTCACAATAAAAAAAAAAAAAAAAAAGTTGTGGGCATGTTCTGTAAATTAAATGATGCAAATCCTCAAACAATCCATAATTCCAGGTTGTGAAGCAACAAAACACGAAAAATGCCAAGGGGGGTGAATACTTTTGCAAGGCACTGTATAGTGTTTAAGTTTTGTGGTCATTCACATCATCTCACACTGTTTTTTTGACGCATCAATTTTATTATTATTTTCATTTTAATTTTGTGGTTATTCACATCATTATATATTGTCCTTTGTTTATACACACGATTTTGTAGCAGTACAAAATCCTTAAGGGCTGCACATATTTTTATTTCAGTTTTGATTTGCATTTGTTTAGTGCTGTGATGACTGCTACCTAATAGATTATTGAGTGTTAGTGCGATATACATAAACTTTCTATTCCTAATCTTTAAGCAAAAGGGAAGTGCTTTGCAATGATTCATTGACATGTATGTTTATCATGTTTCAACATTGAATTCTGCGGTTGGATGTTCTGTATGCCTTATCAGTTTATGGTGTGACTTATATACTAATAATGTGATGTCTTGGATCTGCCGTTTCCTGGTGTTCAATAAATAAAATATTTGCAAATTGTTTTGTGTATATATATATATATATATATATATATATATATATATATATATATAAGCAGTTAGTCCAAAAGCATGAGATTTCAATGGTCCTAGTTTGAAACCCAGACTTGGTCTGACGTTTTCATTATTGTTGCTGCTATTAAGATGTTAACAATGAACTAGGTCTATAGCCAGGTAAATCAAAAAAAGCATTCTATCTGCCATTCCTACTTCAGCTAAAATAGAATTTTAAAACAGTGCTATCTGCCCTGGGTGCAAAAATAAATATCAATAGTGCTAATCATTAATCAATAATCAGGACCGCTGCACTCCCAATATTGCACATAGCAATATCTATCATAAAAAGAAAAAGAAAAAATGTTGCACTGTCCTAAATGTGTTACTGTCCTCCTATAGATTATATTAATAAACAATGCTTCATAAAGTGCATAAGCGCTTAAACAAATACAAACAGTAAATCTACAAAAAGATGCATTCATCCAGGTAATATCAGCAAAGATGAAATTCATAAAGTCTGTGCTATCAAGCATAAACGAAAAAGTGCAAAATCCAAAAGGAAGGGAATAATTAAAACTCCCACATATAATTATTTGAAAGTGGTGCTCAACACATGCACATTCTTATTTCTTAGGGCTGCAGGTGATCACCAATCAGTGCTCCACTCCGAGATGAGAAAAGAGAGCCTCTTACCAGATAATAAGACTTTTTAAGGGTCTAATCTTGCTTTAGTGAGCTCACCCCTTTTAAACCGCTTATAGAATATTGGTTTGGAAATGATCTCCTGGTCTCTCCACCAAATATTACTCATACAGGAGGGGATAGTATAAAGCAGGAGTCCCCAACCACCGGGCTGTGGCCTCTCTGCAGCCGGGCTGCGAGTGCGGTGGGCTGGAAGGGCATTATGAGGGAGCCGGTTGGCGGGAGGGCAACATGACAGAGCAAGCGAGCCTGCAACATGATAGACCCGGCGGGTGGGAGAGCAACATGACCGAGCCGGCGAGCATGCAGCATGACAGAGTCAGCATGAGAGAGACGGCGGGCAGACGAGAGAGCAGAGAGATTACATTATCACTCACCGCCAGTCCTGCATCACCACTGTTCCACCCTCGCTGTGCAGCTGCGGGCAGCAGAGAGGATTACATCATCTCTCACTGCCCACCCTCTCTCTGGGACCCAGTCAATGCACATGTGCTGCATCTGGTGGCAGGTGACGTGGCAAGTGACAAGCCGCATCTGGTGGCAGGTGACGTGGCAAGTGCTAAATGTGTCCGGATCAGATAATGACTTATATCTGACTAATATGGGAATTTTAAGGCTGCTGGAAAACAGTCTTGTGTAATAATATCCAGGCCATAACAAGCAAACCTAAACATTGCAATCTGCTCACAGATACCATCCATGGTGATGAAAATTATTTACAAGCTCCTTTCCCTATACAAAAATGAAATACCCAATTGAGTGCATTGATACAAAATTGAATTCTGTTGTGCTGTTTTGTTGTGTCTGTTGAGTTAAAAAGGATTAGTAGCTTCCACAATGCAGCAAATGTGAAAATAGTCAGATTTCTCCTTTTTCTTGATGAACATTTGATGAGTTGCATTTTCATTAAGTATGGCAAATATCAGAGCATTGTTTTTGTTATCATTATATTTAGAAGCAAATGATTAACAACAATAATCAATGATAATCTGTAGAATGCAGATATTGACATTGCTGCAAAAGCTGCTGTTACTAGAAGCCAGCTCTATGAGAAGCAGTTGGTTTGTGAAAAATATACTGTTAAAGTAAAAAAAAAGCAATAATCAATAAATCATCTGCGTGTGAATTGAAACAAAAATCACTTTTATTGATGGGAATATCAGACCACCCTGAGATTTTCTTTATTTCTTGGAAATGTATAGTAGGTGTTGTACTCTCTAATCAAAGGGTAACTCTGTTGCTAGAAATCTTTTTTTTTTTAAACTTCATGGCTATTTTTAGCAAATTATAGGTTGAACTTCATAGGAGTTTTCAATAACATTTGTTGTAAAAAGAATATGAATAATATATATGTACACTTGCAACACAGCAGATACAGTATCTCACAAAAGTGAGTACACCCCTCACATTTTTGTAAATATTTTATTATATCTTTTCATGTGACAACACTGAAGAAATTACACTTTGCTACAATGTAAAGTAGTGAGTGTACAGCTTGTATAACAGTGTAAATGTGCTGTCCTCTCAAAATAACTCAACACACAGCCATTAATGTCTACACCGCTGGCAACAAAAGTGAGTACACCCCTCAGAAATTTTTTCCAAATTGGGCCCAATTAGCCATTTTCCCTCCCCGGTATCATGTGACTCGTTAGTGTTACAAGGTCTTAGGTGTGAATGGGGAGCAGGTGTGTTAAATTTGGGGTTATCTCTCTCACTCTCTCATACTGGTCACTGGAAGTTCAACATGGCACCTCATGGCAAAAAACTCTGAGGATCTGTAAAAAAGAATTGTCGCTCTACACATAAAGATGGCCTAGGCTATAAGAAGATTGCCAAGACCCTGAAACCGAGCTCCAGCATGGTGGCCAAGACCATACAGTGGTTTAACAGGACAGGTTCCACTCAGATCAGGCCTCTCCATGGTTTACGAGTGCACGTGCTCAGCATCATATCCAGAACTTGTCTTTGGGAAATAGATGTATGAGTGCTGCCAGCATTGCTGCAGAGGTTGAAGGGGTAGGGGGTCAGCCTATCAGTGCTCAGACCATACGCTGCACACTGCATCAAATTGGTCTGCATGGCTGTTGTCTCAGAAGAAAGCCTCTTCAAAAGATGATGCACAAGAAAACCCGCAAACACTTTGCTGAAGACAAGCAGACTAAGGACATAGATTACTGGAACCATGTCCTGTGGTCTGATGAGACCAAGATAAACGTATTTAGTTCAGATGGTATCAAGTGTGTGCGGCAGAAACCAGGTGAGGTGTACAAAGACAAGTGTGTCTTGCCTACAGTCAAGAATCCTGGTGGGAGTGTCATGCTCTGGGACTGCATGAGTGCTGCCGGCACTGTGGAGCTACAGTTCATTGAGGAATCCATGAATGCCAACATGTGCTATGACATACGGAAGCAGAGCCTGATCTCCTCCCTTCAGAGATTGGGCCGCAGGGCAGTATTCTGACATGATACCGACCTCAAACACACCTCCAAGACAACCACTGCCTTGCTAAAGAAGCTGAGGGTAAAGGTGATGGACTGGCCAAGAATGTCTCCAGAACTAAACCCTATTGAGCATCTGTGGGGCATCCTCAAATGGAAGGTGGAGGAGTGCAAGGTCACTAAGATTCACCAGTTCCGTGATGTCACCATGGAGGAGTGGAAGAGGACTCCAGTGGCAACCTGTGAAGCTCTGATAAACTCCGTGCTCAAGAGGGTTAAGGCAGTGCTGGAAAATAATGGTGGCCACACAAAATATTGACACTTTGGGCCCAATTTGGACATTTTCACTTAGGGGTGTACTCACTTCTGTTACCAGCGGTTTAGACATTAATGGCTGTGTGTTGAGTTATTTTGAGGGAATTTACAGTTATACAAGCTGTACACTCACTACTTTACATTGTAGCAAAGTGTAATTTCTTCAGTGTTGTCACATGAAAAGATATAATAAAATATTTACAAAAATGTGAGGGGTGTACTCACTTTTGTGAGATACTGTATATTGCTTTTGCCATATTTTTCACAAGTCTGCTGTTGTCTCTGTGTTTAATGTCTGCAATATAACAATTTTCTGGGCTATTTAATAGAAAGAGCATGCTGTTTTTTTTTTTTTACTAAGAGTTTATGATTTTAATATAACAAGTATAATCATATTAGGTGTGTGTCACAGGAAAGTCTGCCTAGCACTAAGCTTAGCAAAAGGTAATTCTAAATTCTAAATTCTATCTCTCTCATCACCTCCTCCCATGCTCACCTCCATGACTTCTTCAAAGTCTCTTCCATCTTCTGAAACCCCTTACCCCAACCTGTTCAACTATCTCCTACTCTACCCACGTATAGGTGATCCCAAAAACCTCATCTCCTCAGAAAGGCCTATCCTGTCTCTAACTAATAAACTAAGGTTTACTTTCTCCATCAGCTCCCCCCACTCGCAGTTATTATCTTTTGTATCACTTGAGTCTCCCTTTGGATTGTAAGCGCTAACGAGCAAGGCCCTCTGATTAATTTTGGGGTATTTATTATAGCAAAAAGTAAAAAATATAGATTTTTTTTTTTAATTGTCCGTCTTTTTTTGTTTATAGCGCAAAAAATAAAAACCACAGAGGTGATCAAATACCACCAAAAGAAAGCTCTATTTGTGGGGAAAAAATGACGTTTTGTTTGGGTACAGCGTTAAATGACCGCGAAATTGTCAGTTAAAGCGACGCAGTGCTGTATCGCAAAAAAACGGCCCAGTCAGGAAGGGGGTAAATTCTTCAGGGGCTGAAGTGGTTAATTTTGTACGTTTCTGTGCAAACTGTTGGCACTACATAAATCCTGTATAATAATATATTTAACCTTGAAATACTACATAAACATTTTCAGTTTTAGAACTGATGCAGAGAACGGCTTGTCTTTCAGGAAATATGACTTTTTACTAAAGCTGGAGAGTGCAAAATCTGATGCAGCTCTGCATAGAAACCAATCGGCTTTTTTTTTTGTCAAAGCTTAATTAAACAAGTTGAAGTTAGAAGCTGATTTTCTACCATGCATGGCTGCCCCAAATGTTACACTTTCCAGGTTTATTAACCACTGCGCGCCCGCGCTATAGCTGAAAGACGGCTGCAGCGCGGACGCTCTCTGCTGGGAGGACGTCCCTGGACGTCCTCCTGTTTACTTCCCTAATGCGCGCTCCTGAGAGCGCGCATCGGGGAAGTTCTGTGCTGGCCGTGTCCGTCGGACACAGCCGGTCACAGATCGCTGTAAACGGCCAATCACAGCGGCCGTTTACAGCGAGATCGGGCTGTCCAATGAGAGATGATCTCATATGTTTGCATCTGTGCCACGTCAGTGCCATCTGTCATCAGTGCCACGTCAGTGCCATCTGTCATCAGTGCCACGTATCAGTGCCATCTTCAAAAGTGCCACCTGTCAGTGTCACGTGCCATCTGTTATCAGTGGCACGTGTCATCAATGCCACGTATCAGTGCCATCTGTCATCAGTGTCACGTGTCATCAGTGCCACGTATCGGTGCCATCTGTCATCAGTGCCACGTATTAGTGCCATCTCTCATCAGTGCCACGTATTAGTGCCCCATGATATCAGTGCCACGTATAAGTGCCATCTGTCAGCAGTGCCACATATTAGTGCCATCTGTCAGTGTCACGTGTCATCAGTGCCCCCGTATTAGTGCCATCTGTCATCAGTATCACGTGTCATCAGTGCCCCCGTATTCGTGCCATCTGTCATCAGTATCACGTGTCATCAGTGCCCCCGTATTAGTGCCATCTGTCATCAGTGCCACATATTAGTGCCATCTGTCATCAGTGCCACATAAGTGTCACGTGTCATCAGTGCCAACTGTCATCAGTGCCACGTAAGTGTCACGTGTCATTGTCCTGGTGCTCCAGGGCCTTCAAAAGTGTAATAGGTAGTCAACAATTTAGATGTGTAATTTATGCTCCTAGAACACGTGATGGCGCTCCCTGCATTTTGGGCCTCTCTAAGTGGCAGGCTGTGTAAAAGTCCCACACATGTGGTATCGTAATACTCAGGAGGAGTAGCAGAATTTATTTTTGGGTGTCATTTGTGGTATACACATGCCATGTGAGAGAAATAACCTATTACAATGACAATTTTGTGGAAAAAAAAATAAAAATAAAAAAATAATTCATTTTGCAAAGAATTGTGGGAAAAAAAATCAAAAAGCTCACCATGCCTCTTACTAAATACCTTGGAATGTATACTTTCAAAAAAGGGGTCATTTGGGGGGTATTTGTACGTTCCTGGCATGTTCGGGTCACATGAAATGAGATAGGCCACCAGTGCATCAGGTGTGATCAATTTTGTATGATTTGCACCACAGTTTGTAGAGTCTGTAACTTTCACAAAGACCAAATAATTTCCACTAATTTGGGTTATTTTTACCAAAAATATGTGGCAGTATAAATTGTGGCCAAAATTTATGAAGAAAAATTAATAATTTGCTAAATTTTATCACAGAAACTAAGAAAAATGCGTTTTTTTTCCAAGATTTTCGGTCTTTTTTCATTTATAGCGCAAAAAATTTAAAACCCAGAGGTGATCAAATACCACCAAAAGAAAGCTCTATTTGTGGGAAAAAAAGGACAAAAAAATAATTTGGGTTCAGTGTTGCATGACTGAGTAATTGTCATTCAAAGTGTGAGAGCACTGAAAGCTGAAAATTGGTCTGGGCAGGAAGGGTGTTTAAGTGCCCAGTAAGCAAGTGGTTAAATCAACCCCACTGTTTGTTTTTATTTAGGATACATTCTACCTATTGAAAAGCTTTACTGCAGGGGTGTCAAACCTTTTGACCTTCCTGGGCAACATTGGAAGAAGAGGAATTTTCTTGGGCCACACATAAAATACACAAACAATAAGGATAGCTGATGAACTTTTTCCGACCGAAAAATAGAGAACCTGTTCTCAATCTTTTGCTGGCGGGAAATCCGCCAGCAAAAGTCCAATGGAGCATACACACGCTCGGAATTTCCGACTAAAAGCTCACATCAGACTTTTGCTGGCAGAATTTCTGCTTGTGTGTACGGGGCATAAGCGTAAATGCATTTTTACAAAAGATTCCAAAAATCCGCACTTTTAAATAAGCTTATGATTTTGTGTTGGGCCACATTCATAGCCGTCTTGTGGCACAGGTTGGACACCCCTGCTTTTCTGGAAAGCATCATTGGGCTTTTTTTGTGACCATTCATGTTTATATTTAGTTTCATGCTTAGATTTAAATTATAGTTAGTCAAAAGTTTTCTTGTTAGACCTTTTTATTTTATTAGAGTTATGATGCATAAGGAGAATTGCGCCAGTCAAAAAGATCTCCTTTCCTCAGGTACCATACTGCAGTTATTAAAAAGATTTTTTATATATGTATACCCCTGACATCCACTGTAGAACACTTTGTGGGCTAAACCAATCCTACAAAAAAATATAAATAAAACATAAAGCATAAAACATGAAAAGATATGTGTAAGCCCCCCTTTTTGGTGTGATTTCCTATTGCTGTGTGTCTAATGTGCCACCTAATTTTGGTACAATCCTTGATTGAGTCCAAACAATCCTGTGAAAAAAATTTATATTTATACATAAAATCCTGTGGGAAAATTTTTCTGCAAAAAGATTCCTACAAGTGAACCACCTGTTTGTGAAAAACAACCCCCCAATCCTACAGGACAAATCCTGCAAAGGAAAATAAAGAAAAGCATATATCTATGTGGAAAATTTTCTCAAATTCTATGTGCCACAAAATGTAATTAATAACAAAAAAAATAATGAAGTCGATGTGTTGACACCACTGTCATTTAAATAGATCCATGATGGATTAGTTCCACTAAAAACACCACTGGTGATTGGTTCTTTCAAAGCTTATGCAGGTCACCCTATGTGTCCACCACCACTAAAAAATGGCCACTCACCAGATTTAGGTGAGCTGTAGGCGTTTGGTTTATTAGCCGGATAACCACTCCTGTACTCTGGTCACTCTCCTCTCGGGAATCCAGACTATTTTAGTAAAGTGGATGTCCTCCGTTCTCAAGGAAAATAATAGAAAATGCTCCCATGGTGTAATATATCCAAAAAATGTTTATTTAACAATGTTTATTTAACAGCAGCCTGGGTAAACATGCAACGCAACACCAGTCCTGACCCAGTTGGCAGCGACAAGAGGGGTATAGGTAACACAGCGCAGTGATTGTTTGTGACCTAAGGTCCCCACACACACGGCTGGAGAGGCTTAGTGCCGGCCTGAGGGCACAGGAAAATGTGAGTGCAAAAGTTCTGTTGTTTTTATTGTTTGTTAAATAAACATTTTTTGGATATATTACACCATGGGAGCATTTTCTATTATTTTCCTTGAGAACGGAGGACATCCACTTTACTAAAATAGTCTGGATTCCCGAGAGGAGAGTGACCAGAGTACAGGAGTGGTTATCCGGCTAATAAACCAAACGCCTACAGCTCACCTAAATCTGGTGAGTGGCCATTTTTTAGTGGTGGTGGACACATAGGGGGACCTGCATAAGCTTTGAAAGAACCAATCACCAGTGGTGTTTTTAGTGGAACTAATCCGTCATGGATCTATTTAAATGACAGTGGTGTCAACACATGGACTTCATTATTTTTATTTTTATTAATTAAATTTTGTGGCACATAGAATTTGAGAAAATTTTCCACATAGATATATGCTTTTCTTTATTTTCCTTTGCAGGATTTGTCCTGTAGGATTGGGGGGTTGTTTTTCACAAACAGGTGGTTCACTTGTAGGAATCTTTTTGCAGAAAATTTTTCCCACAGGATTGTTTGGACTCAATCAAGGATTGTACCAAAATTAGGTGGCACATTAGACACACAGCAATAGGAAATCGCACCAAAAAGGGGGGCTTACACATATCTTTTCATGTTTTATGCTTTATGTTTTATTTATATTTTTTTGTAGGATTGGTTTAGCCCACAAAGTGTACTACAGTGGATGTCAGGGGTATACATATATAAAAAATCTTTTTAATAACTGCAGTATGGTACCTGAGGAAAGGAGATCTTTTTGACTGGCGCAATTCTCCTTAGGCATCATAACTCTAATTAAAGTAATTGGACAGATAGTTCTCTTACATTTTAGATTGCAGCCTTTCATATGCATAAACTAATATAAGATACAGAGTTGGCGCCGGTACCTTTTTGTACATATACTTTTTATTTTATTCATTGGTTAATACTGCTGCAGAAGTGGTTTTATGTTATCTTTCTGTACATTGGTTGAGCTCATTAAAAAATAAAACATATTGCTATTCATTGAAACGGTAATAGTGTGTGTGTCAAACTAGGCTAAAAGTCCTGATATTTCTACAGATTGCTTCTTTTTTTTTTTTTTTTTTAGAATCTAAAGAAACAAAAAAAAACACAAAGATGCATTCATTCTTGCTATTAAAAAGCTAGTAAAGTAACCGTCTCTTTAAACAGGAACAGGGAATACTGGTACTGGGGGGGACTTTAACCTGATTCAATCACCCATCTCGGATCGACATGTGGTGAACTCCAAGGCATCTTCGGCTAGAACTATCAGAGATTCAAAGCTGTTTCGGCAGCTAACCAGATGCTATGCCCTCTTCGATGCCTGGCGGGTCCTCCATCCTGGCGACCAACAGTACACATTTTATTCGGCCCCTCATCGTACACACACCCGCATAGACTATTTTTTCGTCAACCATCCCACCCTAAGACTGACTCACAAGGCGCAAATATTGCCAATTTCCTGGTCAGACCACGCCCCCATACTGCTAACACTAGACCTGGACACTCCCTAACGCAGTCCCTATAACTGGCGCTTAAACACGTTCCTAGGCAACTTAGCTATTGGACAAGTGGAGAAAGCCCTAATCATGCTGAAACAAATATATTACGATAAAGGCAACAAGGCACACTCCCTCCTGGCCAAGAAGCTACAAAATGGCGCCCATGCAGTAACACCCCACCAGGTTAAGAATGCCTCGGGATCTCTGATATCACACCCTGAGGAGATAGCTTGTTCCTTTGCAGAATTCTACAAAGACCTATACAATAAGCCAGACATCCCCCACAACCCCCCATTCCCGAACTCATCCCAACTCCAACCCGAGGATCTAGCAACCTTAAATAAGCTGATCACGGAAGAGGAACTGGTACAGACTATCAAATCCCTACCCTCCCGCAAAGCCCCAGGACCGGACGGTTTACCGTATGAATATCATAAAGCATTCCTCTGCCCACATACTCCCATACATGTGTAAACTATTCAACGCCTTTCTTAGAAACACCCCGTCCGACCGGACATGCAGCATTCCTTTATTACAGTCATTCCCAAACAGGACAAAGACCCCTCCCTCTGCACCAATTATAGACCCATTGCCCTTTTGAATTTGGACCTGAAGATATTTACTAAATTACTTTCACTCCACCTGAACGTGGTCCTCCCTTCACTCATTCACAAAGACCAAGTAGGCTTTGTCCCACTCCGCCAAGCAGGAGACAACACCAGGAAAATTATAGACCTGGTCGAGGTGGCGAACAGGGAGGGCAAGCAGTCCTTGCTCCTTAGCCTGGATGCCGAAAAGGCATTCGACTGCCTTGGGTGGCCCTTCCTGTTCGCCACACTACGCCATATCGGGTTCCAGGGCCCCTTCTTACTAGCAATCCAACACCTGTACTCCAATCCCACCTCCCAAGTTAAAACACCTTTCGCTACCTCCCCCCAGTTCTCAGTGACTAATGGCACCAGGCAGGGATGTCCGCTATCCCCCTTACTCTTCGCGCTATGCGTGGAATCCCTAGCTGCCACGATTCGGGGACACCCTGACATAAAAGGTATCTCGGTTAGATGTTAGATGTATTTGTGGATGACATAATCCTTACTATAACGCAACCCAGTATCTCCCTACCAAATCTACACACGGAACTTGACAGATACGGGGCTCTATCAGGGTACAAAATTAACGTATCCAAGTCAGAGGCCCTCCCAATAAACACACCGGATGCAGAAACGACTCACCTAAAGGCTAACTTTAACTACAGTTGGAAACACAAATCGCTGAAATATCTGGGGATCCACATCACTCCAAAATATACTGCCCTGTATCAGGAAAACTTCCCTCCCCTATATAGATCCATAAGAGCCCTCTTGTTGCAATGGAAAAAACATCACATCTCCCTGTTCGGGAGGATAGCCTCTGTAAAAATCACGGTGCTCCCAAAATTGCTGTACCTGTTCCAAACCCTACCGATCCCGATACCCTACACCCACCTGAAAAAGCTCCAAACTGACTTACGCCAATATACATGGAACTATAAAAGACTTAGAATTCCATGCTCGGTACTAATGGCGGCACGCTCTGATGGGGCCTAGCATACCCTAACCTTATCAAATACTACCAGGTGGCTCAGCTAAGGGCAATAACTTCGTGGTTCACCCAACGCTCCTACAACAAATGGACGGAAATGTAAAAAATATGTATACCCAAACAACTTATTATGGAACGCAAACGCGGAGGTAGAACCTGAACGTATGCTGGGCCCTATGACCCTACTTAGGCGAATTTGGCGTAAACTGATCCGACAACATACTCTGACCTTGAACAGTTCACTCCTGACTTAATTTGTATGTAACCCCAAGGTGCCAGATAGCCTTACTCACCGCATTTCCTCACCGTGGACCACAAGGAACCTGTTCCACTTTGGGAACTTGGTAAACCCCAGGTCCTGCAGACTACTACCCTTCGCTGAGCTGCAGACCAAGTTTGATCTGCCGCGCCAGGAGTTCTATGGGTATCTCCAAATTCGCCACTATGCCTTGACCATAACACCAAATCTACAATTTTCCCCTCCAACCCCCTTTGAAACCCTGGTATTGGCAGGCTCGGCCCAGAAGGGTTTAATATCTGATATATACAAAAAATATTGAATGCATATCCCTTGGATTCCAAGGGTAAACATGCCTAGATGGTCAAATGGGAAAGGGCTCTTGGCAAGGAGATCCCCGTGGAACACTGGCAGAGGATTTGGTCCCAGGCAGCAAAGAGCTTGCTCTGTACGCTCTACAAGGAAAATATCTACAAAATCCTGTACTTCTGGTACATGACCCCAGATGTGCTACACGCCATTTACTCCACCAGCTCTGACCGCTGTTGGCAATGTCTGGGGGATAAAGGTACCCTCCTCCATGTATATTGGTGCTGTCCACTGATCACTCCTTTTTGGACCTCGGTTCAGCAACTACTGGTCTGACTCCTAGGAGAACTGATCCCTATCACCCCGAAATTCTTCATACTAGGCCTGGCACCACTGAAAATCCCAGTGCCCCAAAAGAAACTAGTGCGCCACATCCTCACAGCAGCCCGCTGCCTTGTAGCGGTAAACTGGAAACCGAGCTCTCCCCCCTCACCAGAGGCCCTACACGCCAGGATTAAGGATGTAGAAATTATGGAAAGAATGACCGCTAGAATGCAGGATAGATTGGAGGCTCACAATAAGGTCTGGGAGCTGTGGCACCTCCGGGAGGATCCACCATAAACAGGTAGGACAAGCCAATGTGATGACTTCTTATTCATCTTTCCCTCTCTCTCTCTTCTCTTTCTTTTTTTTCCGAGTCCCCTTGTGACTCATATGATTACTTATGCAAGATATTACACTTTGTTGACCACAACACTGGAGCACCGACACTAAACGAACAGTCGTAAAACATTCATACACACCTGTAATGTATTGCATTTACATATGTCAAACTGTGTATAAAAATAAAAACGGTTATTTGAAAAAAAAAAAAGCTAGTAAAGTACATCAGGAAAAAATCTCAAAAGCAGAGCAAGAAACCTTGGAAGGTATTCAGAAAGGCTAACCTGAAAAACCCTTAAAGCAGCACACAGAGATAAGTGGCACCCTAGTTTAGTTCCAAGAATTTGAATCAAAGGTTACTTGATGAGGAATAGCAAACAAAGGAGTCTAATCGGTTGCATTGTTGTAGGAAAGAAAGGCAGTAAAATACTGGAAAAAGAACAAGCTTATTTACGTCGGCATACCCTTGGACAAACAATCCCTTAAATGCACCTAGTACATGATCTGTGCACCAGGGTAGAGTGCCCTCTCTACCCTGGCTGTGCTGCGATTGGCTGCAGTACCAACCAATCGGCGGCTGCCAGCCGTAACATCAGTTATGATAAACATCAGCAGAGACCTTTTATTTTATAGAACAGAAATGGGAAAAGACTATCTGCCTGCAGTTGCACTTTAAATACAATAACAGCTCCCTAATCGGATTAATTTCAGCTTGAAAAGGGGGCTTTTTTAGGTAGTTTCAGCTATGATTCCCCTTTTTTATTTTTTATTAGTCAGTAATATGCCTGAAGTGACTGGTAGAAGTAGAGGCCACAACAGATCTAAAAGCTATAGACCACATTTGCTCCTACTCTTTAAAAATTGCCTGTGAAAAAAAATAATTTCGGCCAGCAACAATTAGAAAATATGCCCAATGAAAAAAAAAATATGCAGCCTGTTATCACTATAGTGAAATTGAACAGGATCAAGCTGTAAAGGGACATCTAAACTGTTAGAACAACTGTCTGAGCTCCTACTTCATTGAAAACAACCTTACACTCTGGCTTT
This sequence comes from Lithobates sylvaticus, assembly GCA_028564925.1. NCBI lineage: Eukaryota > Metazoa > Chordata > Amphibia > Anura > Ranidae > Lithobates > Lithobates sylvaticus. The sequence goes on along the minus strand of CM053028.1, from coordinate 305,644,057 downwards.
CACTCGCAGCACTCCACAGAAGCTGCCCTACTAAAACTCACTAATTGCTAAAACCAATGGCCACTACTCCATACTTCTACTACCGGACCTCTCTGCGGCCTTCAATACTGTTGACCACCCGCTCCTTCTTAATAAACTCTGTTTCCTTGGCCTCCATGATTCTGCTCCATCCTGGTTCTCCTCCTACCTATCACAGCGCTCCTTCAGTGTTACCTACAATTCTGTCTCCTCCTCTCCATTTCCTCTTTCTGTGGGGGTCCCCCAAGGGTCTGTTCTTGGACCCCTTCTCTTCTCTATCTACACCTCTCCCCTTGGTCACTTGATAACAACCCATGGCTTCCAATACCATCTCTATGCCGACCACACCCTCCATGACTTTTCCATTAAGGTCAATATTGCAACCATCAATCCCTCCCCTCATGCCAGGGTACTAGGTGTAATCCTAGACTCTGACTTGTCCTTTCAGCCCCAAATCCAATCATTGTCAAAAGCTTGTAGACTTCACCTCTGTAACATCTCTAAAATTCACCCCTTTTTAATAAGGGACACCACCAAGCTACTCAATCACTCCCTTGTTATTTCTCGCCTTGACTATTGAAACTCCCTTCTCATAGTCCTGCCTCTCCATAGGCTATCCCTTCTTCAGTCTATCATGAATGCTGCTGCCAGACTCATCTACCTTACCAACCACTCAGTGTCTGCTACCCTTCTCTGCCAATCCATACACTCGCTTCCAATTACCCAGCAAATTAATTTCAAAATACTAAAAACTACATACAAAGCCATTCACAACTCTGCCCAGAGCTACATCACCAATCTTGTCTCCAAATATCACCCAATCTGTCCTCTCCGCTCAAGACTTCCTGCTCTCAAGCTCCCTTGTCTCCTCCTCCCATGCTCATCTACAGGACTTCTTCAGAGCCACTCCCATCCTTTGGAACTCTCTACCTCAATCTGTCTGGCTATCTTCTACTCATCACTATCCCTAAAAATTCATCTTTTCAGGGAAGCCTATTACACCTCCAACTAATCTTGTATCACTTCCATCAGCTCATTCCCCACAGTTACAACCTTCTCTATCACTTGCCCCACATTATTAGATTGTAAGCTCTTATGAGCAGGGCCTTCTTAATTCTCTTGTATTTTATTGTATTTTAACTGTACTGTCTCCCTTTTAGATTGTAAAGCGCTGTGTAACCTGTTGGCGCTATATAACAGCATTACACAGCATTTTCCTACCTACATGAGATTCAGTAAGGCTGCATTCACATCCGCTGCTGCCACTGATACAGGAGGAGAGGAGGACACAGTCCACCACATAGTAAGGTGTGGGGGGGGGGGTGCATCAGTGCTGCGCCACCTGGGAGGGGGGGGGTAGTGCTGGTTGAAGAATAGCCCACCAGCCACCACTGATCTGCTGTCTCCAGCTTGCTATATTCTTTAGGAAGTGCAGAGATTTTGTCTTCCTGTTCAGCAGTGGGTGTGAAGTCTTGGCATACAATGATTGGAGGAAAGGCACACACCCCCCTCCACAGAGGAAGGAAGGAATGTGCAGAGCTGTACCAGCTCTCTGCTAATCTATAGCACCCACCCCAAAATAAATTTCAGTTTGGTTTTAGCTCGGTTGTCGGAGAACTTGTCTGAAGTTATCATGCTGATGACAGAAGATCGGAGCAGGAGAAAGACACAGGACTTAGGGCTTTCGAAAGAGATAAGAAAACGCTATAGATAAAATTTGCTTAGGTCAAATTTCATGAATCAGGTTTACATCCACTTTAAACCAAAAAACAAGCATTTATTTTATTGAAGCTTAACGATTCTTAGATGCGGTGGATGCATTAGTATTATTTTTTAAGGTTTCTTTAACCCCTTCGTAACTACGGTTAAAACAAATCTTAATGCCTAAGCCCAATTTTGCAACTTTGACATGTGTTAGTAAAACCGTACATATCATCACAACTACGCATCCAGGTGGATTATACCTTTTTTGGGGGCTTTAATTTGGTGATGAATGGTAATAGATATCTCCTGATTTTCTTTTTATTATCAAAGGAAAACTGGCCCAAAATAGTAAAAATAAATCATTTTTTTAAATTTAGCTGTATATTTCTTGCTACTACCATAACCTACCACCAAAGTACAACCCAAAATAAATTTTCCTGCTCCTGACGATACCAAATATGTGTATGTTAATTGTATGTACCTGTAGTACAGTCCAGAAACAATAGTGCACATTTTTCTTTTTATCCTACCTAAAACACACTGGGGGTTATTAACCACTTCAGCCCCGGAAGATTTTACCCCCTTCCTGACCAGAGCACTTTTTACAATTTGGCACTGCGTCGCTTTAACTGGTAATTGTGCGGTCATGCAATGCTATACCCAAACAACATTTTGCGTCCTTTTTTTCCCACAAATAGAGCTTTCTTTTGATGGTATTTGATTGCCTCTGCGATTTAAATTTTTTGCTATATAAATGGAAAAAGACCAAAAATGAAAAAAAAAAATGATATTTTCTACTTTTTGTTATAAAAAAAATCCAATAAGCTAAATTTTATTCATACATTTAGGCCAAAATGTATTCAGCCACATGTCTTTGGTAAAAAATGTCAATAAGCCTATATTTATTGGTTTGCGCAAAAGTTATAGCTTCTACAAACTAGGGTACATTTTCTGGAATTTACACAGCTTTTAGTTTATGATTGCCTATCTCATTTCTTGAGGTGCTAAAATGGCAGGGCAGTACAAACCTCCCCAAATGACCCCATTTTGGAAAGTAGATACCCTAAGGAAATTGCTGAGAGGCATGTTGAGTGATTGAATAATGCCAAAAAAAAAAAAAAAGTTGTCACTAAATGATATATTGCTCACACATGCCATGGTTATGTGTGGAATTGCACCCCAAAATAAATTTTGTCGCTTCTTCTGAGTACGCGGATACCACATGTGTGGGACTTTTTGGAAGCCTAGCTTTGTACTGGGCCCCGAAACCCAAGCACCACTTTCAGGATTTCTAAGGGCGTAAATTTCTGATTTCACTCCTCACTACATATGACAGTTTCAAAGGCCATAAAATTCTAATATGGCACAAAACCCCCCCCAAATGACCCCATTTTGTAAAGTAGACACCCCAAGCTATTTGCTGAGAGGCATGGTGAGTATTTTGCAGCTCTTATTTGTTTTTGAAAATGAAGAAAGACAAGAAAAAATTGTATTTTTTAATTTTTTCAATTTCCAAAACTTTGTGACAAAAAGTGAGGTCTGCAAAATACTCCCAATACCTCTCAGCAAATAGCTTGGGGTGTCTACTTTACAAAATGGGGTCATTTGGGGGGGGGGGGGGGTGGGGGTTATCCCATCTGGGCATTACATGGCCTCCAAAACTGTGATAGGCAGTGAAGAGTGAAATCAAAAATTTACACCATTAGAAAGCCTGAAGGCGGTGCGCTGATACGCTCCCAAAAAGTCTCACACATGTGGTATCCCCGTACTCAGGAGAAGTAACAGAATGTATTTTGGGGTGTAATTTCACATATGCCCATGACATGTTTGAGCAATATATCATTTAGTGACAACTTTGTGCAAAAAAAAAAAAAAAAAAATTGTCTTTTTCCCGCAACTTGTGTCACAATATAAAATAGTCTACTCGACTCGACTCGACATGACTCGACTCGACATGCCTCTCAGCAAATAGCGTGGGGTATCTACTTTCCAAAATGGGGTCATTTGGGGGGTTTTGAACTGTCCTGGCATTTTATGCACAACATTTAGAAGCTTATGCCACACCTCACCCACTCTTCTAACTACTTGAAGACAAAGCCCTTTCTGACACTTTTTGTTTACATGAAAAAAATTATTACTTTTTGCAAAAAAAATTAAAATTACTTTAAACCCCCAAACATTATATATTTTCTTTAAAGCAAAGGCCCTACAGATTAAAATGGTGGGTGTTTCATTTTTTTTTTCACAGTATTTGCGCAGCGATTTTTCAAACACATTTTTTTTGGGAAAAAACACACTTTTTTAAATATTAATGCACGGATACCAAACACGACATGCTTTAAAATTGCGCACAAACGTGCAGTGGCGACAAACTAAATACATTATTAAACGCCTTTAAAAGCCTTTACAGGTTACCACTTTAGATTTACAGAGGAGGTCTACTGCTAAAATTACTGCCCTCAATCTGACCTTCGCAGTGATACTTCACATGCATGTTGCAATTGCTGTTTACATTTGATGCCAGACCGACGCTTGCGTTCGCCTTTGCGCGAGAGCAGGGTGGGACAAGGGTGCTTTTTTTCTTTATTCTTTTTTTTGCTTTTTTATATTATTTTTAAACTGTTCCTTTCATTTTTTTTTTTTTTTAACCATTTTTATTGTTATCTGAGGGAATGTAAATATCCCCTATGATAGCAATAGGTAGTGACAGGTACTCTTTTTTGAAAAAAATTGGGTCTATTAGACCCTAGATCTCTCCTCTGCCCTCAAAGCATCTGACCACACCAAGATCGGTGTGATAAAATGCTTTCCCAATTGCGCTGTTTACATCCGGCGAAATCTAAGTCATAAAATGCTCATAGCTTCCGGTTTCTTAGGCCATAGAGATGATTGGAGCCATTCTGGTCTCTGATCAGCTCAATGGTCAGCTGGCTGAATCACCGGCTGCATTCTCAGGTTCCCTGTTGGAACAGGAGAGCCAGAAAAAAACACGGAAGACGGTGGGAGGGGTGGGACATTCCCTCCCACTGCTTGTAAAAGCAGTCTGGAAGCGAATTAGCCGCTAGGATTGCTTTTACATGAAAGCCGACTGCTGGCTGAAAAGAATGATACCAAGATGATACCTAAAACTGCAGGCATCATTCTGGTATAACTACTCAAATTCCAGAAACATACCAGTACGTTGCTGGTCCTTGTTGGGCATATATTGTAAACTTTTTTTTCATGCAGCCTGTGGGCTGAACGAAAAAAAGAGATTGATCGGTGGGTATGCCCACCATTAGAATACCCCCCTTCATCCACCCACTTCTAATGATGGGCATACATGAACCATTTATATATTCCGAAGCATCCGCCCCAAAAGGTAGGAGCAAATCGCTCCTTCCGCCCCTGCTTCCCCCATGCTTCCGCATATATGCTCTTTTTTTAACTGTGGTGGTGAAATCACCTCTTACAGCGCTGGAGTCATGGCTTTATGTATCGTAGGAGCAAACACTGTTGCTGTCAAGATAAATAAATCCGCTCTGCAGCTTAATGGCATACCTGAAAACAAAAAAAGGTTAACAATAAAACACAGTAAACAGTAAAGTATAAAAAAAATTGCATACCTGAAAAGCAAACATGATAAAACATAATAACAATAAAACATTGCAGAAAACAATACAGTAAAAAAGAGCAGAACAATAGAGAGATAATAAAGAGAGAGAACAATAAAACGACAACTATTTTAGTTTTTTTTATTTTACATATTTTTTTTGTGTTTTTTTTTTTTAAATATAGTTTTTATTTATTTTTCAAACAGAAGAAAAGGAACAGAAACTGGGGAGTTACATTCGAAATGTACAACAAATCTTAACATTTTCAGCAGTGTATACATAGGAGCACACAACATATCAGTCCCGGTGTCGACAACATTTCGAGTTTAATTGTTTAGCGTCTTTCGTCTGGCTTTTCATGTAACCAGACTGATGTCCTGAGTGGTGTATTTCGTCTCGTCTCTGTAACCGAGAGCCGGGTTTTGTCCTTGTGTCCCCGGTAGGGAACACTCAATGCGGAATCACAGGAGTCTGTTGTTCTATGATTACATAGTTTCATCAGGTGTGAAGAGAGAGATAAATAAGAGAGGAGAGTAGTGAGGAGAAAAGATGAGGAAAAGAGAGCATGGGGGGGATGGGGGAGGGGGGATAATGGGCGGGTAGGGAGCCCAGGTAGGGTTATGTCTGTCGTATTTTATTCTGATCTAACGTTCTTCAAGTGGCGAGTAAGGCTATTCCTTCATCAGAGAATATGAACATATTCCACAGCATCCATGTCTGTGAATGTTGTTCCTGCTTATTCTGTGCCGTAAGGACTAAGTCCTCCAGTCTCCTGATCTCCTCCACTCTGCGCAACCATAGTCCTATCGTTGGAGGTGCTCTCTTCTTCCATAGAAGTGGGATGCAAGATTTGGCTGCATTCAGTAAATGCCTCACTATCATTTTTTTATATTTTTTTGCTGGGATTGTAGTGGCATGCAGCAGTATGAAGGCTGGATCGTCACTGATCGCGTAGTCCGTAAATTTTTGTGTGATCCTTCGGACTGACGTCAAAAAGTGTTGCAGCAGAGGGCAGGACCAAAAGATATGGAGGAGTGTCCCTTTATCTACCTGACATCTCCAACAGTTATCTGATGTGGCAGGGAAGTACTTGTGAAGTTTACTAGGGGTGTAGTACCATCTGGTAAGTATCTTGTAGTTAAGTTCCTGGATCTTTGTACAAATAGATGTTTGCAGGGAGAATCTGATGATTGTTTGTTTTTGGGCACTAGTGAATGTGCATCCCAGGTCATTTTCCCATTTATGTATGAATGTCAGATCGGGTGTTTCCACAGGAGAGTTGATTAGGGCGTATGTCTTGGATAGTACTTGTGACAACATTCCCTCGTCATTGCAGTACATTTCAAAGGTCGTCAGGTCGCGGTTAAACTTTGCTGGTTGTGGGAGAGAGTGCAGAAAGTGGTGTAATCTGATTGCTTTCCAGAACGGTAGATGGAAAAGACTGTTCTCGGCTGTCAAAGATTGGATGGAGGGCCAGTCATTGTCTATTAGGAAGTGCGAGGCTCGGTCTCTACCGCTCATGGAGAGAGTCTCATATCCCCTGTGCTCTAGTCCGGGTGGGAAGGCAGGGTTGCCTAATATTGGGTATAGAGGTGAGTCAGCGGTGGATAGAGATGTTACGAGTAATGTGGATGCTCCTAACCTTACAGTTGTCCCTATAGTGGGATGTGTCCTCACTGTTGAGGGCAGCCTGTCATAACACCAGACTGCCCCTTTCAATAGGGGTGTACACTGTGCCTGTTCTAGTTGTGTCCACAGTTTACTTTTGCTATGTCGGTTCCAGTCTATGATCCTGCCTAAGTGTACCGCCAAGTAGTAGTTTTTTAAGTCTGGGAGGGCCAGACCCCCGTGGTTTTTGGGTAATGTTAAGTATCGCCTACTCAGTCTAGGCTTTGAGTTTGTCCATATAAATTTGGTGAACATGGTGTGTATCTGTTTGAAATATTGAGGTGGGATCTGGATCGGCAGTGCTTGGAACAAGTATAAAAACTTTGGTAATATTGACATTTTGAGTAAGTTGCATCTGCCGAACCAGGAGTGCATTCCCTTGGTCCATTCTTCCAGGAGTAGTCAGGTTTTAGTCAGGAGTGGTGGGAAATTCAGGTCAAACACACGTTTCAGATCTTTGGGGATCTGAGTTCCCAAATATTTAAGGGAGGCATCTGACCATTTAAATTTAAACTGTGATCTCAGGTGGCTCAATCTATTTGGTGGCATGTTAAGTCCCATTGCCTCTGATTTATCAAAGTTAATTTTAAGATTAGATAGACTCCCGTACTTGTCAAATTCTCGAAGAAGGTTTGGCAATGAGATTGTGGGGTTAGTCAAAGCAAACATAAGGTCGTCTGTCAGAGGCGTAACTACAACCTTCAGGGCCCCGGTGCAAGAAACCATGAAGGGCCCCCCCCCCGACCTCCGGTCCCGAGGCCCTTTATTACGGTCCCTTCCTTCCTGCCATCTTGGGCCCACCCCCACCATGGCAGAACACCAGGGTCCAATCGCAAGTGCAACCTTTGTGACCCTGGTAGTTCCGTCACTGTGTTCCACCTGTATTTAGATACTGCCATAAAATGTTACTGGCATGTAAGACCTGCACTCCCAGCATCTGAAAGACTTTTTAAAAAGGATGTTACTGACAGGCTCAGTGAGCGGACCTTGAGCAGATCACTTATGACAGGAGAACCAGCATATCCATTGCTGACCCCAGAAATAGGACCCCGCAGTGGTGCAGGAGGAGAGCTCTGACAGCAAGTGGCTCACATTGGGGACACTGATGGAGGATGGAAGGTCAGAGTGGCAGCATTAGGCTAGCAGTGGTGGGAATCAGTACCAGCTGGGCCAATGGAAGACATTTTGGCTACACAGGCAAAGGTACCCTCACTGTTTACAGCCACGCTGGAACCACCTTAACATTACGCCCGTATTTGTAATGGGGTGCAACGTGTAGGACGTCTCTACTAATCCACTCCCACCCAATCCCCCTCTCTGCAAAAATCCTCTTGCCATTTCTAGCACAGATCCTCTCCCTTAGGTCCTCCCTTCCAGTACAACCCCCCCCCCCATTCTGGGTCAACCCCCCCCCCCCCCCCAGCATGAATTCTTCCCCCATGCCAGCATAAGTATTCTCCCCAGTTCTGTTACAAATCCTACTACCCAAATCCCCCTTCCCAGTACAAACCCCCCAAAACACAAATCCTTTCCCCTTCTAATACAAATCCATACTTCTCAACTGTCCCAGTTTTGGCGAGACCTTCCTGAGATAAAAATTAAATCCTGTGTATCTGGACTAAGGGTATGTTCACACCAGAATGCCTTGAGGGAAACCTGCGTTTTGTGTGCCTTTCCCACACTGCATTCAAAATGCACTGCCAAAGCGATCTGCAGCAGGTGTCAACTTAATAACTCCCCAAATGCAGGTTGCAAATGCAGTGTTTGCCTGCACCAGATTGTATGATCAGCAGTACCATTCAATCCAGTTGCAGTGTGTTTTGTAAAGTAGCAAATGTACAGCTTTTGGTGCAGACCAACACAATTTCAGCCTATTCAAATGAAAGGGCTGAAATCGCACAGCACCTGGAAGGCATGTGTATCGCTTAAAAATGCACAGTGCGTTCCTTTGTGATTCATGGTGTGAACTGGCCTTGAGTCCTGGAGTGATTCTTTAGCGATGTACCCGGGATCCCAGAAACCATGATTGTCCTCTCAATAGCAGCCAGCCTCTCTTTGAAGAAGGGGGGGAGGGAGCAAGTTGTCAGAGAAGGATACTTGCAGTAATTTGGGGGGATAGGAGGATGCTGTATGTGCAAGGGGACACTTTGGAAGCAGAGAGAACTTGTGCTGGGGGGGGGTCATATTTTTTATTCAACCCCCCTTCTAGCACAAGTTCTCTCTGCTTCCAAAGTGCCCCCTTGCATATACAGCATCCTCTTATTCCCCCCCCCCCAAAAAAATAAAAATCACTGCAGGTATCCTTCTCTCACAACTTGCACAAATCCAGAGCACATTGCCCCACTAGTGCACATGGCATATCCACTGCACAAATCCAGTGCGCACTGCACATTACACGGCACCCATCAAGTGCACATCGCACAGCACGCATCCAGTGCTCACTCCATGTTGCACTATACCACTCCAGTGCACACTGAACTGATCCAATGTTCACTGCATTGGACACTGCACAAATCCAGTGCATGCTGCTTGTTGCACAGCAGTACCCATCTGTTGCATATTGTACTGTACCCATCCAGTGCAAACTTCACAAAGCACCCAGCAACTATCCATCTTTGACAACTAGCTCCCTTCTCTGACCCCCCCCCCCCCTTCCCTGCAAGTGCCGAGCATTCAGAGTCAGTACAAACCTTATCTTGTCCCGTCGATACTGTGTACATTCTCCTCCCCCTCCTTCTCTTGTCTGTGACATCTGAGCCGAGGTGGAGAGGGAAGGGGGTTTCAGTCCATGTGTGAGGCAGGACGAGGGAGAGATGCAGCTGTCATAGTAATCGTAGCATGCGGGACCTGAAACTTCTCACACAAGCTGGGAGCCATTCACTGGAGCCAAGTGCCGGAAGTAATTACCAGCGGTGTTAGAGCTCACCCTCCTTGCAGCCGTTACATCAGGTGCCGGACCGGAAGTCTTGTGTGCTTGTCTGGGGGCCCCCCCACAGTGGCAGAACACCAGGGCCCAGTCGCAAGTGCGACTGTTGCGACCCTGGTTGTTCCGCCACTGTCATCTGTGTATGCGGCTATTTTGTATTGGGAGCCTTCTACCGTTACCCCGGTGATGTCGGGATTTGATCTTATAGTGCACAGAAAGGGTTCCAGTACTAAGGCAAATAGGAGAGGGGATAATGGGCAGCCCTGCCTGGTACCGTTTGTTATTGGGAATGTTTCTGATAGGATACCATTGGCTTTGACCTGTGCCATGGGTGTGGAGTATATGTTATGAATCCATTGCAACATTTTGCGTCCCAGGCCTATATGTTTAAGTACTGATGTCATAAACCCCCAGTTCACGCGGTCAAACGCCTTCTCAGCATCTGTGCTGAGAAGTACGCATGGGGTATTAGATTTGGTAACCACGTGAATAAGGTTAAGCACCTTCGTGGTGTTATCCCTAGCTTCCCGGGCAGGGATAAACCCCACCTGATCTAGGTGTATTAGATCTGGCATGAGCTGGGTCAGTCGGTTGGCCATAATCTTTGTAAAAAGTTTTAGGTCTACATTTAGGAGTGATATAGGCCTATAGCTCCCGCATGCCACCGGGTCCTTGCCTTCTTTTGATATAAGGGATATGTGAGCTCTCAAGGAGTCTTTGGGCAGTGAATTCCCTTCCCCCAGGCCATTAAACATCCTTACCATGTGTGTGCCTAATAGTGGTAGGAGGATCTGGTAGTACTGCAAAGTGAACCCGTCTGGGCCCGGTGCTTTGCCTGGTTTCGTACCTCCTATTGCCCGTTGTAATTCCTCTATCGTGATAGGGTCTTCTAGTTCTGCTCTTGCTTCCGTAGATATTTGTGGGACCTGTGCGGCAGTGAGGTAGTCTTGTACTGTTCTTTCGGTCTGTGTTCTAGCTGGTAATTTGTACAGGTTAGCGTAATAATCCCTGAATTCTTTTGCTATCTGAGTTGGTGTGGTCTTTTTTTGCCCCTTCGTGTCTATAATCTGTGGGATATATGTATTAAGTCATTGGGCTTTAACTGTCCTGGCTAATAGCCGCCCGCATTTGTTTCCCGACTCGTATGAAGATTTCCGGCAAATCTGTAGCGCTGCCTTGGCTCTATATTGCATCAAGTCTTTTTTGTGTTTTTTATTTTTTTTTTACACTTTTTTTTGTAACTGTAATGGTTGTAACAGTTTCAGCGGTTTGGGTCTCTCAAAATGCGATGGCATCTTGGGAGACCCTGTGAAAGTGTGCCTAGTCTGTGCAATGCTGTACCCTATGCTAATACTCAACTAGTATGTGATAGCGTTCAAAACATTCACCAATGCAAAGACCAGGATTGTAAGGACAGGAGGGACAAAAATAGCGAGTGTCACGCCTATATTCACGCTTGCTGCAGACAGGACATATTCTTTGGGGGGTTCGTTGGGTAGGGGTACTCGGGAGGACATAAGAAAATGCCTCTCATGCAGCCGGCTTACTGTATTTGGTTGGGGAAGGTGAGGTGGAGCACCGTCTGGCTCTGACGATCTCTTCCTGGAATTTAAGGAAGGATCCAGTCCATCCTGAAGCTCTGTATAACACATGAGCGTTCAGCAAAGCCAATTGAAATAAACAGACACTTTCTTGTACCAGCGTCTGGCCTTACGGGCAACTAGGTATGGCGCCAACAACTGGTCGTTGAGGTCCACCCCTCCCATATTTTGGTTATATTCGTGGACACAGAGGGGTTTCTCCACAACACCAGTCGCCGTAGTAATTTTGACCGTCGGATCTGCATGAAGGGAGGTAGGATTGAAAACATTCTTTTTTTTTTTTTTTTTTAATTCTTTATTTGTGAGAAATCAGTTAACATACATATATAAACTTTGAAACAAAGGACATCAACCATCTGTTAACTTCAACATTTTTATCCCTCGACTTGAGATTTGTTAGATAGTTATGAACCACTAGAACTTAGGTCGAGTTTTCCTCGATATCCCTCTAAATGAGGGGGGGGGGGTTGTAACCCCTCACCCCCTCCGCTGTGATGTTCTATAGCATTAGTTAGTTCTGTTCACATTTTTTAAATCAAAAGTCTACCCATGAGTCGACTTACTTTTCTTTATGAAAAAAAAAGGAAGAAAAAGAAAGAAGAGGGGGGGGAAAGGTGAAGAAACAGGAGGAAGCCGAACGCTAAGAAGAAAGGAGTCAACAAATAGGGGGTGGACAGGGGGGGGGGGGGGGGAAGGGGGGATAGTTCGTCCTCCAGCTCCCCCCAGCTTGGTCGTCTTGCTGAGTCTGGAGTACAACATACCCCATCACTCAAGTCGTCAATCTCGCGTACTCCTCCGAGAAATAAAATTCAAGCCAGTAGTGCCATTTTTTGAGATATTGTTCCCTGAGGCCTTTGTCAGATGCCACCAGGTCCTCCATCCTATGGATGTCCGCTACTTTTTTCAACCACATTGCTACTCCTGGGGGATCTGTCTGTTTCCACAGTAGGGGAATACAACTTTTTGCTGCCGTGACCAGGGAGGGGATGATAGATTTCCTATAGACCTTACCTGGAATCTCATGGTGATGTATTAGGAAGAAGCCTGCGGTCATGGGCAGGTCCCTATCCACAAATTTCTGCAAGATTCGGTGGACTTCTGTCCAAAACGGGGTCAGGAGTCTGCAGGACCAGAAGATGTGGAGGAGGCTACCCGCCTCCTCTCCACATCTCCAGCATCGGTCCGAGCTCTGAGGAAACATTTTATGTAATCGCACTGGGTTATAGTACCAGTGCGTGAGGACTTTGTACCCTGACTCCTGCTGGTTAGCACTCACTGACGATTTCATCGTGAAGAGGAGGATCCTCTCTACTTGTTTCTCTGTGAATTCCAACCCCAGGTCTCGTTCCCATTTTGCTATAAATGGCAGCTTAAAGTCATGAGGTGGGATATTCAATGCTTGGTATGTCAGTGAGATTGTGTGTCTTATGGGCTCCTGATCTGAGCATAACTGCTCGAATGGGGTTAGCTTTCTCATGAATGGCCTCGGGTGAGGCTGTGTCCTGATGAAATGTGCTAATTGGACCTTTTGCCAGAAGGGAAGGCTGCTCAAAAGAGGGTCTTCTAATATTTCAGTTCTAGTCATCCATCGTCCCTCTCTAATGAAGTGTCTAAGTTGGTGTTTTCCGTTCATCCATAGGTCTTGGAACCTAGTATCTTCCATGCCCGGTTTAAAGTCCGGGTTCCCCACTACCGGGGTCAATGGGGAAGGTAGGGATATCCCCAGCAATTCCCCAGTGGCCTTCTGGGCTACTCTCAAAGTCTCTCCCACCGTGGGATGCTTAGTTATCTGCTCCGCGTAGCCCCTCCGGCACCAAGGCAAGCCCCGCAGATCCACTCCCGTCAAGCGCTGCTCTATTTGGACCCATTGCTTGAGTGTCCCATGGCGACACCAATCAATGATCCTGGTCAAGTGACAGGCTATGTGATATCTGGACACATCTGGGAAGGCTATGCCCCCTAGCACTTTTGGTAATCTTAGAATGGACTGGGCTAGTCTCGGTGGTTTGCCTACCCAGACGAATCTGACGAGTGATCGATTGAGTGCCCTCAAGAAAGTGCTCGGTATCTTAATTGGTAGGGCCTGAAGGTAGTATAATATACGAGGCATGACATTCATTTTTATTATGCTACACCTTCCGAACCATGAGAATAAACCAGTGTTCCAATTCTGCAGGTCCCTATTAATATTCTGCAGGAGGGGGGGGGAAATTGATGGAGAATACGTTCTCAATTTTGTTAGGTAAGTTAATCCCCAGGTACTTAATGTGGGTGTTAGCCCATTTGAAAGGGAAGTCTGCTTGTAGTAGGGTGTATGTAGGGTTGGGTACAGAGACGTTTAAGGCCTCTGATTTCTGGAAGTTGACCTTAAAAAAGGACAATCTTCCATATAGCTCCAATTCCGCCATTAGGTTGGGCACTGAGATAAGGGGATTAGTCAAAAAGAAGAGCAGGTCGTCTGCAAATGCAGCTATTTTTGGCGAAAGTGATTCCCCCAGGTCGATGCCGGTTATATCAGGATTGTTTCTAACCGTGAGTAAAAAGGGCTCTAAAGACAGGATGAAAATTAAAGGGGATAGAGGACACCCCTGTCTTGTTCCATTAGTGATGCCAAAGGCGGGAGATAACTGTCCATTAACCTTAACCCTGGCTGACGGTCTGGAATAGATGGCCTGAATCCAGGTCAACATTCTCTGTCCTAGTCCTATATGGCGGAGGGTTTCCATAATGAATGGCCAGTGGACCCTATCAAACGCCTTCTCGGCGTCGGTTGAGAGCAAAACTAATGGGGTACCCCTTGATTTAGCCGCGTGAATGAGATTTAGTGCCTTAGCGGTGTTATCTCTAGCCTCCCTAGATGCCACAAACCCCACCTGGTCCGAGTGGATCATTGCTGGGATCCACTCGGACAGCCGCATTGATAATGCCTTAGTGAAGATCTTCAGGTCTACGTTGAGTAGGGAGATTGGCCTGTAGTTCTGGCAGAGTAGGGGGTCCTTTCCTTCTTTGGGAATGACTGTATAAAGGCCCTAAGTGTGTCCTCAGGTGGTGTGCCCCCCTCCCCCGCCTCGTTATATGCTGCTAGGAAATGGGGCATCAGAATGGCGCTAAAGGTTTTGTAGTACCCCAGTGAGTATCCGTCAGGCCCGGGGGCTTTACCCGTTTGCATACCAGCTATGGCTAACGTGATCTCATCCCCCGAGAGTGGTTCTTCTAGAATACCTAAGGCCTCCTCTGGGAGCTGTGGGAGCCCTGATTTTTGAATATAGGATTTTATAGCTTCCCTTTCTAAGCATTTCCCTCTTTCTGACTGTTTACGAGGTAAGTTGTATAAAGAGGAATAGTATTTGCAGAACTGGTCCGCAATCTCTTCTGTGGTGTGGGCCTTTGCTCCCCCTTCCTTCCTAAGCTCTGGAATGAAGGCTTGCGATCGTTGGGACCTCAAAGCCCTCGCTAGCAGCTTACCGCATTTATTGCTATGTTCATAGAAGGTGCGTCTGCATTTTGCTATGACCGCCTTAGCTCCAAACATAGCTAGCTCTTTCAGTTGATTCCTCAGACCCGTCAGTTCATGCAAGGCCTGTACAGCTAATGTCTGTTTGTGTCGGGTTTCCACTGACCTGATCCTGTCCAGGAGGTCTACTGTCTGTTTGGCCCTGGCCCTCTTAATTCTAGTACCAATTTTTATAAGGATCCCTCTAATTGTACACTTATGTGCCTCCCACACCATCAGTGGCGTGCTACCTGTGTCAACATTGGAGTTAAAGAAATTCCTCAACTCCCTTGATTTCTTCCACCACCTCTGGGGTCTGGAGTAGGGATTCGTTAAACTTCCATTGCCACTGCCTGTGGCCTGCTTCTAGAATGTCAATGTCCACGAAGACCGGTGCGTGGTCCGAGAACGTAATGGAACCTATGGAGGCTGAATGGACCTTGGATAGTAGGGATTGGGGTAGCATGATTAGATCGATTCTGGTGTAGGAGTCATGTGGGTGGGAGTAAAAGGAGTAATCCCTTCGGGTGGGATTTAACACTCTCCACACATCCACCAGGTGGAACGAGTAGAGGTTTCTTTTTAGGCGTTTAAGGGCCGGGTAAGAGATCTGTGATGCCTGTCTGGATGAGTCGAGGCAGGGATCTAGCGTTACGTTCAGATCGCCCCCTAAGATCACCTCCCCCTCAGCAAATTCCTGTAGTTTAGACAGTGTCGGCTCCAGGAAACCCAACTGTCCCGTGTTGGGGAGGTAAAGGTTAACCAACGTTACCACCCTGTCACCCAGCGTCCCCTTTACAAACAGAGCTCTACCCTTTCCATCCTCCCACTGATCCCGCAGCTTCCACGGTGTTGTGGCTCGGATCAGAATACTAACCCCCTTTGACTTGGATTCAGAGGAACAACCATGGTAGACAATCGGGAAGTAGCGGTCTTGTAATTTTGGCACTTTGTCAGCTCTAAAGTGGGTTTCTTGGAGGAAGCACACATGCGCTTTTGAATGTTTCAGGTTGGAAAGGACCATCGAACGTTTCTCGGGAGTGTTCAGGCCGTTAGTATTTATGGACATTAATCTAAGGGTGTTTGTGGTACCCATGGCCTGCGACGAGCTGGAGGAGGGATACAAGGTCCCAGGGAAAACAGGGAGGGTGGGAGGGCAAGGGGGGAAGGAAGAGGAGGGTGGGGCCGGCGAGGGAAGGGGGAACCCTGAGAGGGGGAGGTGTGAGGGGGAAAGGAAGAATCGGAAAAGGAAAAGAGAGGGGATGGAAGTGAGAAAGAAGTAGAAAGGAAATTAGAGGGGACCGCAATAGAGCAGTCCCTTAACCTAAAACGCTATCTGCGTTTGTGAGACCAAGTCTCTCTTCGCCCTTAGGGCTCTCACCAGCAGAGCCCCAGCGGGGTGACTATCTATGTGGGAGGGTGACTGGACACTTCGGAGGCCAGGGCACCCCTCCCAGACCCATTCAACAAAGCATGTATCTATAAAACTAAACATGTCATCAGCAAAACAGCCCTGAAACGTACAAGTGTACATCTATACCGCTGTGGATTCTGAGATGTCCGCCCGTCCCCCACCTCCCCCCACTACCCTCCCAGCCAAAAACTCTGGGTGGGTTCAGTAGTTATCTGTAAAAAGTTTTCTGTTAGGAGGGGGGAAAGCCGGACACGGACGGACATCCATCTCAAATCAGTGCCAACACAGGTGACAGTGTGGGCATCAGGCACAATCAATACGACAGTAGTGCTACCAAGCCATTCCCGCCAAGCAATACCCGTGCACCTCCCTCCTCCCCCTCCAGGACCGGGCTCCTCCAGTACACCTCCCGACATTCCCCTCCTGAGAACTTTTCCGAGGGGGACTGTGATCTAAAGGCCCGTGGGGGGATAGGAGCCTCAAAACGATGTACTCCTCCGGATCCCACGTACCACTCCCAGAGGAGACCGGTCCCGGATGCTCAAAAACAAACAGTTAATACAGTACTTTCCCATCCAATACCCCCCACCCACCTCCCCCACATGCCCCAACATGAATGCAGAGGACCCCTGGTAAAACTGAAGCACCCTTGAGCAGTTCATTAAAGCCAACGGATACAGGTCTATTCTACTGCTACGGGGCTCCTATGGCTGCCTTGTCCTGCATGTTGTCTCCTTTCTCCTGGGTCTCCCCACCGGGATCCTTCTCCTGCTGCTATCAAGACCCTGGTCTGTCTCTGACCGGTGGGGTATCCCCCCAAAACCCGAAACGGGGCAGTCTCTAGTTAGCTTTTCCTGGGTAGACATTGATGGTGCGGGGGTCCGGGTGCTCTGCCTGTTGCCTATGAGGGGTGTGTTCCCTGCACAAAATGGCCCGGGAAGGGAAGGTGAGGGCAGGAGCGGGAGAAAACAACCAGCAGGGGGGGTACAGCACCTGGAGAGGGGGACATCAGTCCGGTTGGGCAACATAGACAAGAAACACTCACCAGCAGGGTTCTGTCTTGGCACACACACCATCAGTCTTGATGAAAGCAAAAAAAAAAAAAAACAAACAAAAAGGCCCGTGCCCATCACTTGCGTCTCTTCTCTGTTCGGCTTACTGTTCCGGGTCCCCCCTTCCGATCGGAGTGGGTTCCCTCTGTTGTCTCCTCGAGGATCTGCGCGGGAGGCCTCTGTTGTTCCCCTGGTTTGGCGGGCGCGGATCTCTGTACGATAAGGGGCTCAACCAGTCCCGCAGCGGGAACGGCTCCATTCCCAGGAACCTAAAGAGATCGGGCATCTCTGCGTGCCGCCGGAGAGTGAAAGAGTCAGTTCCTTTCCGGATGGTAAGTTGTAGGGGAAATCCCCATCTGTATGTCAATCCTGCTCTGCTGAGGCGCTCCAGCAAGGGTTTTAGCATTGCTCTCCTGATCAGTGTGGAGCGGGAAACATCCGGGTAGACCGATATTTGTGCCCCATCAAAGTCCACTGGTCCCTTGAGCCTGGCCGCTTGTAAAATCATCTCCTTGTGGCTGTAGCGGTGGAGCTTGCACAGGACATCTCGGGGACGGTCTACCTCCGCGGGGCGTGGGCCTAGTGTCCTATGCACCCTGTCAAACTCCAAGAGTGCCGGGCAGTCTTGTGTCAGTAGCTTGTGGGCAATGGCCCGCACCGTTTCCGCTAGGTTTTCCGCCCCTGTCGCTTCTGGTATACCCCAGAATCTCAGGTTCTGGCGGCGGCTGCGATTCTCGAGGTCCTCCGCATGGAGTTGTACCTCCGCCAGTTGTTCCTGGTGCCTCTGTTGTTCTCTCTCCAACTGCGAGACCCGAGCCTCCAGGGATCCAACCGTGGCCTCCTCTCTTGTTAGCCTCACATCTATGTCCTGTACTTCGGACCTAATCTCCTGGAGGTCTCGTCGGTGCTGCTCTTCCACCCGCTGGACTAGCGCTTCCATATCAGCCTTGGTGGGTAAGGCTTCCATGTCGGCCTTCGTAGGGAGGGCCCGCAGAAGCGCCGTATGTCCGCGTCGTCCCCCACGTGTTGTGAGGGGGTACCTGACCCCCCCTGGCTCAGCGAGGTTGGGTTCAGTATCGCCGGGAGACCAGTCAGAGGCTGCGAGCCTGATGGTTGCGGGGATGCCATGTTGACTGGGAGGATAGCGGATGGGGCCTCCCCACGTGGCGGTTCAGGCGGCGTTTTAGATTTTTCCTTGAGGAATCTGTCGATCTGGGAAGCCGGGATTGGTTTGGCAGTACCCTTGAACTTTCCCTTCTTGCGATAGCTCATGGCAGGGTGAAAATTAGCTGTTCCGCTGGCATAGCGACTTTGTTTGCCGGGTCCGGGAGCGGGCGCTCAGGCACTATGCGACCTCATTCCGCCATGTCCAGGCCACGCCCCCTAGTTCGAGCATTGAGGGGAACAGGGAGGCCTCTGTTGTCTGCTGAGGTGTACCAAAATGGCCGCCGTGTCTCTGCTAGGCCTCAAGGGGCTCACCTGTGCAGCGTGGTCATGATACCGCTGGGCCCCCGGGCAGTTGAAGTGTCTCTGGAGGGCTCCTGAGGTATTCGGTGAGTGGAGAAGAGCCAGGAGGGCCGTGGGTGGAAGCAGGTGTAGGCCCGGGTGGAGCAAGATGGCCGCCGATCCACTGTGTGCAGGCCAGGGGGTATTGTAAGTGCCTGGGGGTCTCAGCGGGCGGCGAGTCTGTCACTTTAAGGCAGCTTGCGTGGCAAAGGAGGCCGTTTTGATTAGTGTTGTGGCCAGGAGCAGGCCCGGACTCTGGGAGTGGTAAGATGGCCGCCGAGTAGGCCAAAGCCGCGGTCTGTCCTAAAACGGCCGCCGGGTGGAGGGGCGGCGTTCCGCCTGGGTCACAGCTCTCTCTCTGGGAACCAGAAGCCGCTGTGGATGTGCTTTGTCCCAACCAGGTATTGTGGGCAAACGAGGCCTGGAGCAGGAGGGAGGAGGGATGAGGACAAGTGGGCCTAAGGGTGTAGCAAGATGGCCGCCGCCGCTCACCTGTAACTATGGAGAAATCCTCCTCCAACGCTCGCCTCTTAGTTCGTGTGCCGATCCCCCTGGCTGAGGAGGCTGCTGGAAGTGTGCGAGGTGTGCTCAGGGGAGTCCTTCAGAGCGCTGTACTCCACTCCGGAGGCTGAGGGGATTGTGTAGGCCGCAAGATGGCGGCGATCACGGGCCGGATTACTGGATGTAGAGCCGTCCTAGGCACCCGATATTGGTGTCCATCTGCTCCGGGTGAGCCCGGTAGTAAGGATGGGTGTCCAGAAGTTCTCCTAAGAAAGCCCCTGCAACGGATGGCTGTGGATTTTAGAAGGCCCAGCGGAGCTCCACAAAGGTGCGTCTTTCCTCTTCCGCCTCCGGCCACGCCCCCTTGAAAACATTCTTATTATCCCTCCACTTCATAGTGAGCAAGTTATTACACTTCAAGCAGGCTCTCTCCCCCAGCCTAAGACAGGACTCTACAAGTCGCTGGGGAAAGCCCCAGCGATTAGATCGCACGGTGCCACATACTCCAATCTGATGATCAAAAAAATGACTAAAAAGTGGCATAATTGTCCATGTACAAGTGGTACCCCTTTCCGAATAAGGGTGACACCAAGTTCCACACAATCTTGCCAGCGCTTCCTATGTAGTCAGGGCAGTTTGTCGGTTCTACGTGACTATCTTTGCCCTCGGAAACCATAAAACTACATGTATAGCCTGTGGCCCTGTCACAGAGCTTATACATCTTGACCCCGTATCTGGCACGCTTGCTGGGAAGGTACTGTTTGAATGACAAGCGGCCAGAAAACTTAATCAGGGACTCATCAAGGCAGACAACTTGATGGGGAGTAAACAAGTCTGCAAAACGTTGGTTGAAGTTGTTTACGAGGGGCCGAACTTTGTAGAGCCGATCGTATCCAGGGTCTCCACGAGGACGACAGAGTTCATTGTCATTGAAATGCATGAATCGCAAGATCTGCTCGTATTGTGCCCTGGTCATGGAAGCAGAGAACAAGGGCATATGGAGAATTTGGTCAGTGGACCAATATGACCGCAACTCACTCTTTTTGGTTATGCCCATGTTGAGGGAAAGGGCCAGAAAAAGCTTAAATTCGGAAACCGTAATTGGTTTTCAATCTCTGGCAAGGGAGGACTGGGGAATAGTGGTGATGTGTTGACCAGCATACAAATTGCTTTGGTCCAAAATAGATCTATAGAGATCTTTGGTGAAAAACAGCGAATAAAATTAAAGTGACGTAAAATCAACAGTTTCCACCTGAATGCCGGGTTGGCCAGTGAATGGGGGAAGTACGGGTGCTGCAGAAGTGGTGGGTTCCCAATTGGCACGACGGGCCTGTGTTCGTCTTCTTGGTGGCAGCGGGACACTACTTGTGCTTGCCACCTCACCAGCTTGAACTGCACTTATGGGACTCGCCAAGTCACCACGTGATACTGCAGTGTTGGTTTGACTATGACCAGAGTGTACTAGGCGGCTGGTGCTTGCCAGTTCACCAGAAGGAATAGCGGCGCTAGTACTGCTCTGCTCCATACGAGGGACCTGCACTTCTTGCACCTCAACGACCTCAACGACAGAAGAAGATCGGGGTACGCCTGACCTTGGCAGGGACCACAACTCTGTCGTCAGAGCTATCTGTCATGGAGCCGCTGTTGTCTACAGGATCGTATTCTGAGCCTGAATCTGACAGATGAGTGTCCTCCTCATCACTATCTGTCATGCTCAGAAACCTGTAGGCCTCTTCACTAGTGTACCTTCGATTTGCCATTTTGGGCTCTAAATTTAGTGGTACACTAGTGAGACACGCAGGTAAAAAAGCTCTTGACTGTTAGCGACTGTATCAAAACGCTACCAAAAAAACTGTTAGCGATCGCAGGGATCAAGTCTGACTCTGCGAAAGTTGCAGTTATGTGTGTTTAGTGTTTTGTAAATGACAATAATCGACTGATACTGCACTTGGGTGGGCTGGGCGGAGGGGCAAAACGCAGGTGCTAGCGGGTATCTGGGCTGATCCCGCTAACACTGCATTTTTGGGAACCCTAAACTGCTGGGGATGCTAGTATAGATCTGATCAGATCAGATATTGATCCATTCAGATACTATACCACTAAGGGAGGTGTATGCTGCGTGGGTGGGTGTTATGCTGCGTACACACGATCGGACTTTACGGCAGACTTGGTCCGACAGTCTTTCCGAGGGACTTTGCAGTGTAGGTCCGTCGGACTTTTAAACGAACGGATTTGGCCATCACGCGATCACTCCAAAAGTTCGCCGGTTTCGAACACGGTGACGTACAGCATGTATGACGGGACTAGAAAAAGGAAGTTCAAGCCCCAGTACGCCACCCTTTGGGCTCCTTCTGCTAATCTCGTGTTTATCTTGTGTTAGTAGACGTTTGGTTAGAGACGATTCGTGCTTTTCAGACTTCAGCTTATTTCGATCGTTTTCTGCGGTTCAGTTTGTGCTTGTGGGGTTTGTATCTGGTTTTCAGTGCATGTGGATCAGTTCGTACCTGTATAGCAGGCAGTTCTGGTCCGCTCGTTCCTGTTCGTCAGGTCGCTCTTCATAGGCCTTGCTGTTCTTCAGTGCGTTCGGTTAAGTTTGTTTGACCAGCCAACCGTTTTGAAGCCATGGTGCGTGGACGTACTCGTTCTCGAGTTCGTGCTGTGTGGGGGCTTGGTGTTGGGGTTAATACTTTGACCCAAGCCCAGTCCATGAACAGGGCGAGGAGGAGTTCATGGACGAATATATGGCTGCGCCAGCGTGACCAATTTTCGCATATGCCTTTGCTTTGTTAGATCCGTGAGAATAATCCTGAGGATTTCAGGAATTATCTCAGGATGACGGACCCCGTTTTTCACCGTCTGCTGGCTTTGCTGACCCCTTATATCAGCAGGCAGGATACCTGCATGCGGCAAGCCATCACTCCGGAGCAGAGGCTAGTCGACACGTTGTGGTACTTGGCAACAGGGAGAAGCCTTCAGGACCTCAAGTTCACGGCAAGCATCTCCCCCCAGGCTCTGGGGATCATTATGCCAGAGACCTGTTCTTCCATTATTCAGGTCCTGCAGAAGGACTATATTAAGGTAAGTTTCATCCTTTAACATTACATTATATATATTTAATGTTTGCTAATGTATTGTATTCATTTCATCATTACCTAATAACCATGATTGGAATATGCTGTGAATGTCCCCTTTATCTTCATGCATGCATGTTATTATTTTATTTTTTTTGGAAAATCCTTTTCTGGCCTACATGCATATTTGCCTTCACTAACCTCCCCAGCATGCAATCCTGGGGCCATAGACCCCTATAGCCTAGTCCATTTAACATTGTATATTGTCAGCTCCATTGTACTGCTTTCCCCTAACCACCCCCTCAAATGTCTCCAAATGTAATGTGTGGTCTTTAAATCATTTAGAACCCTCCCCCACCCCCTCAAATGTCTCCAAGTGTAATGTGTGGTCTTCAAATCATTTAGAACCCTCCCCCACCCCCCTCAAATGTCTCCAAGTGTAATGTGTGGTCTTTAAATCATTTAGAACCCTCCCCCACCCCCCTCAAATGTCTCTAAGTGTAATGTGTGGTCTTAAAATCATTTAGAACCCTCCCCCACCCCCCTCAAATGTCTCCAAGTGTAATGTGTGGTCTTAAAATAATTTAGAACCTTCCCCCACCCCCATACAATTTTTTCAATGGGCCATCAGAGGGGGGTGAGGAATCTGATAAGTGGGCCTTCTTTTTTTTATAATAATTTAAAAAAATGTTATACTGCTGTTGTGCAAGAATGTTTTTGTGTAATCTGCTTGCAAAGTTAGGTTTAAAAGTACTTATATATTTTTTCTTCTTGTTTGACTCCACAGTTTCCTTCCACGCCACAGGAATGGCAGACCGTGGCCTCCCAGTTCACTGACCGTTGGGACTTTCCCAACTGTGTAGGGGCAATCGACGGGAAGCATGTTAGCATTGTGCCACCACCCCATTCGGGGTCTTACTACTTCAATTACAAGGGGTTCCATAGTGTAGCGTTGATGGCGGTGGTGTTGGCACAATATGATTTTATGTACGTGGACGCGGGGAAGAACGGTCGGATGGAGGAGTCTTCGCCCAGACGGAGTTCTGCCAGTGTCTCCAGACTGGTAGCCTGGGATTGCCACCTGATGCCGAGAACGTTGAGGGACTCCCCTTTGTTTTCATCGGAGATGAAGCGTTCGGTCTGGGCGAGCACCTGATGAGGCCATTCCCCCAAAGGACCCTCACCCCGGAGAGGAGGGTTTTTAACTACCGGCTGGCCAGAGCGAGAAGAGTTGTGGAGAATACCTTCGGGATAATGACCAGCCGGTTCCATTTGTTTCTCTCAGCCATCAATATGGCGGACTATAAAATCAATCACATAATCCTGTGCTGTTGCATACTGCATTATTTTTTAAGGAAACATTCTCTAACATATCTAACTTCAGTTGGGCCTGAGGCCGGACTTCCTGAATCAGTACTCACAGGCCTGGATGCTAGCCGTATTGGCTTGGCCCCCCTAACAGATATGTCAATTATTTTAATGGTAGGGGGGCCATTGCAATGCCAGAACATCTTTAACATTTCCATTAATAAAAAAATATTTTTTTTATGATAAAATCTCAAGTTTTCTTCTTGTTTGCTTTTCTTTCTGGCTGTCTTCTAGGTTCTCCTAGTGCACTTGTAGTGCCAAGTGGATTTCCTTTTAGTAAATATGCCACTTTTTTTTTGAATCATTAGTTTTTATTGAATATTATCAAGAAAATATACAAAAGAAAAAACAAGACAATAAAGAAATACACAATAAGATATGCACTGTGAACAGTAAACGTAATATCCATAAGAGATACAATACACACAAATGTAGGTATATTCAGTTACATACATATAGCAATCATAGCGAACATCAAACGGATCTAAGAGTATCCCTGAGAAACATCTGTAGGCCATATAGACCAATACTTATCAAACTGTGTACACTTAAAGGCATTAATAGCTATTAAACGTTCAAAAGTATAGTTTCTACGTACAGCAGAAGTGACGTCGGATACATTTATAGCATTAGTGGATTTCCAGTTACATAAAATCAGTAACCTAGTTTCAAGTAGAATATGGGATATAACCGGCCGAAATGATTTTGGAAATTTGTCAATATTTAAATGTAGAATTCCTAAGGCAGGATCTGGGGTAGTAAGCATACCCGTAATAGAAGATATAAGTTGAAAAATGCCATTCCATAAGCTTTTAACCGTAGGACAGTGCCAAAGCATATGTAACAGATTACCCAACTGGCCACATTCCCTCCAACAATTAGGTGAGGAACCTGGAAAAAAAGTCGCCAAGCGACAAGGAGTATAATGCCATCTATTGGATAGTTTAATGGTAAGTTCCCAGTGTTTAGCACAATGGGAAGCGGAATGAATTTCAGAGAAGGCGTGACGCCACTGTTCTTCAGAGAAATTGGAGCCAAGTTCCACTTCCCACTTGAGCATAGCAGGTGTCTTGATAAATTGCAATTTATCATGTAAAAGATTATAGAAATAAGAAATACCTTTCATGTCCTTATTACCCGGGGAGTAATACTGCCAGAGTTTGCATGGAATGGTAAGAAATGGGGGAGGTAAGGTCTTAAGCAGCTCTATAATCTGGAGAGTATAAAGTGACATGTTAGTAGTGAGGTTATACTGCAAAGTCAGTTGAGCTGCAGATTTAAGTCGAGTGCCCTCAAAAAAGTCAGATACAAGTGTAATCCCTTTCTTAAAAAAGTCAGTTACGGGTAATTGTGGAAGTTTCATTCCTAGGACGGAAAGTGGAATATCATAAGGTAAGTCTGTGACATCAGCTCGAGTGGTAGGTAATATGTGTCGCCATGCTTTAAACGATATTTGAATAGTAGGGGATAATTTACTTAAGTCCCATTCAGACCATCCGTCTGTCAGTAAAAGAGTATGTGTGTTGGGCATAGGTAGAGGAATTGACGCGTTTTCAATACTTACCCAAACTGGCGGGTCGACGGCCTGAAACCAATGTTTAATTTGGTCTAATCTTGTAGCCCAGTAATAGTCATGGATGTCAGGTAAGCCTGCTCCACCGAACCTCTTGTGTGAGGTGAGATTGTTTCTAGAACACCTAGCTTTTTTACCATTCCATACATACTTCCAGCACATAGTGGATAGTTTTGTAAGAAAGTGTTTTGGAATATGTAACGGCAGCGAGCGAAATATATAAAGTACTTGAGGCAAGATCAGCATTTTATATGCTGCAATTCTACCAAACCAGGAAACTTCTTTCATTGAAAAATCTTTAAGTTGGGTTTCCAGCTTGGTAATAAGCGGTTTCAAATTGGATTTAGCGAGTTCGGAAACCTTAGCTTTCAATATAATACCCAGGTACGGTATGCCTTCAGTACTCCATGTATATGGGAATTGTGATTGGAGAGTAAGTTTAAGCTTGGGCGGAATTTTGAGAGCAAGGATCAGGGATTTAGAAAAGTTCACCTTATAATATGAAATCCTGCTGAAAGCTTGGAGAACATCATGGGCATGTGATAAGGAAAGTTGAGGATTAGTCAATAATAAGATAACGTCATCAGCAAAAAGGTTAATGGAATGTTTAGTATTACCAAACTGGAAACCGGAGATTAATGGATGTGTCCTTATGGTTTCTGCAAGAGGTTCCATCATAAGGTTAAAAATGGAAGGAGACAGGGGGCAACCCTGCCTCGTTCCATTTCTAATGTCGAAAGATGACGACAAGGCATTTGTTGAATATACCTGGGCTGTGGGGCAAGAATATAATGCCATAATAGCTTGCAGTATACGACCCTGGAAACCAAACTTTACAAGCGTCATTTCCATGTACGTCCAATGGACTCTATCGAACGCCTTCTCTGCGTCAATAGATAACAGCAGAGAAGGCGTTCGGTGCAATTTTGCATGATACAATATATTAACAATTCTCCTAGTGGCATCGGAGGTTTGTCTCCCCTTCACAAATCCCATCTGATCATTTTTAACCAATAAAGGAAGAATGTGTGATAAACGAATGGCTAATAATTTGGCATACACCTTGGTATCAGAATTTAGAAGTGATATCGGCCTGAAATTGGCCGGTGTGTCAGGATCCTTACCAGGTTTGGGTAAGGTGATTATGTAGGCTTTTAACATATCTGGAGGCATATTGGCAGTCTCAGCGGCTTTGTTAAAAGAATGTGTAAGATGAGGTGATAGAATTTGTTTAAACGCTTTAAGGTATTCATTAGAGAAACCGTCAGGGCCAGGGGACTTACCATTTGGAAGCGATGCAATGGTTTTTTCAACTTCCTGAGTGGTAAAGGGGGCATTGAGGGAATCTAACTGCAGTGTAGAAAGAGAAGGTAAATGAACATGCTGTAGAAAGTCATTTATATTCTCTCTAGTGGGTTGATCCGTATTAGGATCCTCATGTAAGTTATAAAGTGAACCGTAATATTCGGCGAATTGGTCAGCTATTGCTTGAGGATGGATTATTTTGTGGTTCAAAGAGGGATGTTTTAGGTGTGCTATTCTCGTTTTAGTACATTTTGCTTTCAATCTGTTAGCTAGAAGCTTGCCTGCCTTATTAGCATTATGATAGAAATTTAATTTCAGTCGTCTGATATGTCTGTCATATTGTTGAGACAAGATTTCTCTAAGTTTCTCTCTAAGGGAAGATAATTTATGTGAAATGAGTGCAGTAGGTGATTGCTTGTTTTGTGTTTCAAGATCCTTAAGATCCTGGAGGACAATTTGAAGCTGTTGAGACCGTTGTTTTTTAGCCCTAGCACCCATTTGTATAAGAATACCTCTCATGTAGGCTTTATGAGAGTTCCACAAGACGTGTGGGTCAGTAACAGAGCCATAGTTATCTAGGAAAAAATGAGTGAGGTGCTGTGCCAAAAGTTTGCCAGAAGAAGGTTCTTGTATTAATCTAGTGTTGCAACGCCAGATGGGAGGTGAAGAGGAGACACCCTTTTCTGCAATGGTTAAAGAAATTGCTGCATGGTCAGACCATGTAATATCATGAATGGTAGCCGTGACAATATCCTGTAGCAGCCATTTATCAGTCAAATACATGTCAATACGGGAATATGAGCGATGCCTATTTGAAAAAAAAGTAAAGTCTTTTTCACCAGCATGAAGACATCTCCACACATCAAAAAGTTCCTCCTTATGAAGGATGGCCTGTAGTGCCGGTGTCTTGCTAAGTTTAGCTGAAGAAGTGTCTATATGAGGATCTGAGGTGAGGTTAAAGTCTCCGCAAATTAGTACTTTGCCATATTGCATAGATTTAATTTTGCGAAGGACTTTGTTGAAGAAACGAATTTGATGAGTATTCGGAGAATATAGAGTAACCAGAGTGAAAGGTTGTGAGTTAATGTCACCAGAGACAATAATGAACCTGCCAGCAGCATCAAGAAACGAGTCCCTATGTTGAAAGGAGATTGAATTTCTCAAGGCCAGAAGGACTCCTCCAGTTTTCTTATGAGGATTGCACGCCAAGTAAATATGTGGGTAGTCCTTGTGAGAACATGGTGGAGCGTTGTCAAGTTGAAAGTGTGTTTCCTGTACACATAAGATGTCCGCCCTATGTTTATAGGCTTCTTTCCACAGGGAAAAACGTTTGGCCGGGTGATTCAATCCATGAGCGTTAATGGATAAACAAGAAATTGTCATAGGCCCATTGTGTATGGAGTATGGAAGGCTGACAAAGGTGTACTCACTGTGACCAATAGGACAGTTCTTAGCTGCTGGCAGTCATCTTGTAGGGTCATGAGGTAAACAGGAGATGCTATGTTGCTTGTAGAAGATCTGTGCATATCAAGGAAAAAATACAAAAGACAAAAATAATAATAATAAACAGAAATCAAAAAATTTTGTGATACCATAAGAAATGGATCAAATAATCGATCCAAGAGCAGATTATCCTGCTACTGGTAATCAGGGGTGAATAGGATAAGGAGTATAATGCACTCATCCTAAGAGGCAATCATATGGTAGGCTGATTCGTAGGATAGTTTCCCTCAGCGTTTTTTTTGTGCGATTTTTTGTATGTGACAACTTGCCAGTCATTTTGGACATAAGATGGCCCATCTGTTGAAGGATGTTGAGTATTGCAGTCAGGCAGTATATTCCACTTACGTAACAGTTTTATGCCATCATCTAGTGAAGAAATCGTGGAAGTGGCCCCATTATGAGTGATAGATAATGTGGCAGGATATTTCCACTTGTGAATTATATTATGGTTTCGCAGAGCTTTGGTAATGGTGAGGAGATTGCAACGTCTCTGCAAAGTATGTCTGGACAGGTCTGGAAGCAGTCTGATATTGGCATATTGTGGAGGAACATTTTCTTGTTTTCTGGATGCTTGTAAAATCTGATCCTTAATGTGGAAAAAATGTATTCTCAACAAAACATCCCTAGGGATTTCAGCAGGTAGAAAGGAGGGTTTTGGGATTCTATGAATCCTGTCTATAATAAGGTCTTGTGCAGACGCCTGAGGTAAAAAAGTGGAAAAAAGGGCTTGGGCAAATGGCAGTAACTGATTTGGGGGTACATCTTCAGGGATACCCCTTAATTTCAGGTTATTTCTCCTGGAGCGGTCCTCAAGGTCTGATAATTTGTCCTTAAGCCATCCAATATCCTCCCCCTGTGCTGCATTTGATTCCACCATGACATTATATGATGAGGTAAATTCCTCCATTTTGTGTTCTATTCTGTCCACCCTTAGGCCCAAGGAGTTAACTTCTCTCCTGCATTCATTAATTCCTCTGACCATGTCAGCCTGAAGGGATGACCGTAAAGAAAGTAACATGTCCTTTAATACAGTATCTGAGACTGGTCTATCAGATGTGGGGAATTCAGAAATGGGGTCTCCTCTCTGACTGAACTGACCAGCGGTGGCTGTGTGAGAAGCGCTTACCTCCATAGAAGTGGCTGATTGCGGCCTATATGGTGATTCCCTCCGCGGCCTAGATTTAGCAGGGCTCCGTGTTGTGGGAGTAGCAGGGCCGGATGAGGAGTCGCTGGAGGCCTTCTGAGGGTGAGGAGCGGTGGAGGAATGCCCCATATGAGCCTGGCCTTGTCCCTGCGAGTGTGCTCCGTCACAGGCTCTGCTGCCGCCGCCGCCATTTTGTGAGGTGCCGTTCGCGGCATAGTAATCTGGCAGTTTCCGCGGCTGTTGCGGGTTTTTTCTGTTTCTGGCCATCCCGGATTGTTCCCAGGAGTCTCCGGTGAATGCAGACCCGTTTAGGGGATGGAGTACCGCCGGGAAATGTGGGTAGTCGTCGATTGCCTCAGCTGGACGAGCGGAGCTCCAAGTCTAAGCGGCCATCTTGGAGTCCGGTCGCCACGCCCCCCCTTATTGTGGTAACTTGAAACTCCCAAATAAAATTAAAATGGAAATCAATAGATTTTTTTTGTAATTTTTTTGAAAAATTGGAAAATATATATTGTTGAAATCTAAAATTATAAAAGATGAGTCAAAAAAAAATATTAAACATTATTTATGGACATGTGGCTTTAAAAAACTAGAATATTAGTCAGAATCGGTGGCCTCCCCCTCAGCACGGATCGCTCCCAGAGCGATGCCGACCGCCCGCGAGAGGCAAGTAATGCACCAGTACGTTAAAACAGCATTTTAACTTGCACATTATTGGATGATATAAATCAGCAAAACTTGTAGTGCAGAATGGATTTTCCTTTAGTAAATCAACCACACTGACACTGATACTAATTTAAAAAAAAAAACCCTGTTCCAAAATATTGACCCTGACATTGACCTTTGACTTTGACCCTGACCTTGACCCAAACACTAAACCTGGCATTGACCTAGATCAAACCTTGACCTAGGTATTTTTTTAATTATTATGTATATATTTTTTTCTCTCTACACACACTTTTATTTCTATCTCTGCAAGGACAGAGAAAGATATAATGTATTTTTCTCATCCATTCACTGAGACAGAGGACAGGCTTCAGAGTGACTGATCACTGTGATAGCCAATCCAAGGCTTTTACAGTGATCAGGTGACCTGGAATCGGATGTTCAGGGTCCCAGCTCCCAGCACAAAGGGAGGTACGCAAATATGCGGCCCCAAGGGACAAAGCCCAGTGCAGTGGGGCCTGCATTTTTGTGTTATGTCAGCGCCAAGGGGTTAATCTTTTTCACCTGGAGATCCAGCCAGTAAATCTGTTGTTTTTCAAAAGAACAAGCTCACATGCACATGTGGCAGTTACAGGCATGAGACAAAACATTTACCACTGACGGGTGCTTACAATGCTCATCTTTTATTTATTTATTTATGAAAAACCTTTATCCCAAAAGGAAGAAAACTGAAACTGCTTATAATGTATTAGCTGGAGTGTGGCTTCAATTTGTTAATGTATCTAAATCTGCTAATACATCAAACACTCCCCACCCCCCCAAACTGACAACTGGGCAGCACAGTGGATAAATGATTACTGCTTCCACCTAGCAGCACTAGGGTCGTCTCCCTGTGCCGTTGTGGGTTTCCCCGGGTACTCCGGTTTCCTCCCACACTGGTAGGGTAATTGGCTCCTGTCTAGAATGTGAGTTAGGGACCTTAGATTGTAAACTTCTTGAGGGCAGGGACTGATGTGACTGTACAATAAAGACTCTCTGATCACTTTATGAGGTACACCTTGCTAGTACCAGGTTCGACTCCCTTTTGCCTTCAGAACTGCCTTAATTCTTTGTGGCAGAGATTCAACAAGATGTTGGAAACATTCCTCAGAGATTTTGGTCCAGATTGACATAATAGCATCACACAGTTGCTGCAGATTTGTCAGCTGCACATCTATGATGCAAATCTCCAGTTTCACTACATCCCACATTACTATGGTAACACTGAACTACTCTGCTGAAAGTTTGTAAAAGAAAAAAAAAAAAAGTTAAAAAAAAAAAAAAAATGTTTAAAAAAATGATGTATGTAATGTTAAAAAAATAAAAAGATAAATGTATTCAATTTCTAAAAAATTGTGATAAAAAAATGACAACTTCAACAAGCACACCATGTCTCTTATAAATACCTCAGACTGTGTACAGAATGTACAAAAATATACTTTTATTATATAAAAAAATGATACATTAAAATCCACATTGCTGAGTCAAATACTGGTTAAAGATAATGCAACTGTATATAACCAATCTGCAACTACTTGGAATCTGGAAGATGAGAATATCATTTCATTGTAGCAGTGAATCCAAGAGTGCAGCTATATTGCAGTAAAGCGATGTAGACTTGATCTTGGCTCTACATGTTACACGCTTTGCACTTCTTCGGGAGAATCAGAATGACTAACAAATGTGGAAAAGGAGAAACATAGATAAAATACAATATAGACATATATTAACCGCTTCCCGACCGGCGCACACAGATGTACATGGCATAAGGGCATACAGGTACGTCCCTTTAAAAATGCCGCCGTGCCACCGTGGGGCACGCCGCCGGTCGGGACCCCCCCCCCGTGAGTCCGGTCGCGGGCCCCGCGGACTCGATCACCATGGGGATACCCGCGATTGTCTCACGTGGAGGCTAAACGGGGAAATGCGGAAGTAAACAGCATCTCCCCGTTCTGCCTAGCAACAAGTGACACTGATCTCTGCTCCCTGTGATTGCAGCAGAGATCAGTGATCACTAACACACAGCCACACCCCCCCACAGTTAGTAACACGCCCCTAGGACACACTTAACCCCTACACTGCCACCCCCTGGTTAACCCCTTCACTGCCATTGAAATTTACACAGGAATCGGTGCATTTGTATAGCACTGATTGCTGTATAAATGACAATGGTCCCAAGAATGTGTCAAAAATGTCCGATGTGTCGGCCATAATGTCGCAGTCACAATAAAAATCGCTGATTGTTGCCATTACTAGTAAAAAAAAAAATTATTAATAAAAATGCCATAAAAACTATCCCCTATTTTGTAAACGCTATAACTTTTGCACAAATCAATCAATAATCGCTTATTGCGATTTTTTTTACCAAAAATATGTAGAATACGTATCAGCCTAAACTAAGGAAAACATTTTTTTTATATATTTTTTGGGGATATTTATTATAGCAAAAAGTAAAAAAATAATGTTTTTTTTTCAATATTGTCGCACTTTTTTGTTTATAGCGCAAAAAATAAAAACTGCAGAGGTGATCAAATACCACCAAAGGAAAGCTCTATTTGTGGGGAAAAAAAGGACGTCAATTTTGTTTAGGAGCCACGTTGCATGACCGCGCAATTGTCAGTTAACCCCCCCTGGGGGTTTTCCCGAGTCTGACTAGGGGTGGATTTTAAGGTACCACTAGCGGTAACCCTGATCCAGACTCGGGATCGCATTGCAGGATACAGGGAGAGTTACTTACCTTGTCCCCTGGATCCTCCGATGTCTCCCCGCTGTGTGAGTGAGCTGTTTCCTCGCTCGATTCACACAGTGCCGAGTGCCGCTGAGCTCCGTTCCCTGCAACATTGTAAAAACACAGTACACTGTAATCTTACAGATTACAGTACTGTATAAAAGAATTACACGTCCCCTTTGTCCCTAGTGGTCTTTTATATTATAAATACTGTTCTTTCTGCCTGGAATTTGGAGATCATCCATAGCAACCAAAAAGTGTCCCTTTATGTCAAAAGTGGTTTTAGACCAGCTAGAAAACAGCGATAATAAATTAGAATCACTTGCAGAATTGAGCGATAGCGATTTGTGGGGAAATTCGTCATCAAACACTAAATCTAATGACAGCGAATTTCAGTGTTTTTGATTTGATTACATTATTGAACAATTTTTATTATCATTTGTTATAATTATTTATAGTTATTTATTATATTATAAACTTTATCATACCCGGGATGTCTACTAGACTCTGGTTTGAACAGATTTAAGTGAGTTATTCCTAAGAATTGCAAAATAATTGTACCGCTTTCAGCCCTCAATTTAGGAAATAATCATACCGACAGGGAGGTTAAAGCCACGCAGTGCCGGATCGCAAAAAGTGGTCTGGTCTTAAGCCAGCAAAATGGTCCGGTCTGAAAGTGGTTAAACACAATATAGTTAAATAGGAAGTAAAGCCTCTTAAAAAAAAAAATACACCCTGCAAGGCAAAGGCATAATGAGCTAGTATGCATAGCATACTAGCTCATTATGAATTACTTACCATAGATCGAAAACCGACATCGGCCGTCGTTTGCCTCCTCCGATGCTGCCATCTATCCCGGAGTGACTTCCGGGTATCGCGGCTCTGGAACTGTGACTAGCCGGAGCCACAATGACGTCACTTCTGCGCATGCACGCTGGTGCCGCCACTAACAACATGATCGCCGCTAGAAACGCACGCGCAGTGCGTCTGCGCCCGATGTCTACGGCACATATTAATATACATGATATATTATCTAAATGCTGTCCATAAACCCAGAGGTGGTTTAAAAGCGTGTTTTTTGTTTACCAACTTTTATTAAAGGATCGTACAAAGGCATACAATAAGAACAGTGCAATCAACAACAGAACCACATGTCTAGGGAGTCGCAGACTCTCCATTCAGCTAGGCATACAATAAAGAGCGTACGAGGCACAAAGAGTCTGTGGATCATTGGCGACAAGAGTGGGTGTGAACTTATTGCAGTGGTAGGTAATATAAACGGTGCAATTAGCCCGAAGATCCAAATTCTATTACAAAAACAAAGGAAAACATAACAAAGTCTAAATTAGAACATAAGGAACGAAAACTAAAAGTAAAAACAAAAAGTATGAGGTGTACTGCGATACTGTATCACTCAAGAGCATAATGCAATTTGTTCAGATCTTAAAGGTATATCAAAGTCTATCTGTAGGGCAAAAGAGAGGGTGGGCCGCAGTTTTGGGGGAAAGTGCCAGACTATATGGACACTGGCCAGGGGTCCCATTTCTTTTCGAAAATCATCATGGAGTCCATAAGCGTATGGTGGATTCGTTCCATTAATTTAATGGACTCCATGCGGTGGAGGACCTGTGCCCAGGGGACTGACACCTTGCGCCAGTTTAAGGCTATCGCCCATAACACTGCACTACATAGGGTATGAAGGAGTTTTTGTTCATTTGGAGTGGTCCCTGGGATATCGGCAAAAAGGAGGCATATCTTTGCTGTTAGAGTGATGGTGTTCCCCGTCATCTGTCGCATCTTATCAGATACATGCCGCCACAGCGGGCCCAGTGCCCCGCAGCTCCAGAAGGTGTGGAGAAGAGAACCTCTCTCCCCACAACCCCTGAAGCAGGTGTCCGAGACCAGGGGGAACATCCTATGAATTTTGGTCGGGGTGAGGTACCATCTCGTGTGTAACTTAACCACTGTTTCTTTGATTGCCACCGAGCGGGTACACTTATGCATATTAGTTATCATATCACCCCAGTCCTCCATGGGGATCGACTCCTCCAGATCCGTTTCCCATGCTAGCATAGCCTTGGACTTAGGTTCTGAATCGTAGCCATTCAGATGACTGTAAAGGGCAGAAATCACCCCTCTATCTCTGGACCCCTCGAGACACAGGGACTCAAAACTAGTTTTGGGGGCTGCTCTCCAGAGTGTACTGGCTGATTGGAAGAAGTGGCGAATCTGCAAATATTTATAAAATTCAGAGCGGGGAATACCCCGGGTCTGACTCAAATCCTCAAAGGATCGGAAGACTGTCCCCCTGGTCAAGGATCGTAGGGTTACTAGATCCCGAGAGGACCAGTGTAAAAACTCCAGGCTATTTCCAAATGCTCCTGAAAAGTCTGGAACGCCCAAGAAAGAATGTAGGGGGGCAGGTTTAGAGGACAGGCCGAACCTGTCTTTATATAGGGTCCAGAGATAGAGGGACTGCCCCACCACCCCATTAAGTGCTGCAATATCTTTCTGGCGGATCGAGCTAGACCACAAGATCCCTGGGAGATAATAAGGCCTAACAGAATCTCTTTCAAAGCGTATCCAGGGTGTTCTAGGTGTGGGGAAATGCCACTGGGCCAACTGTACTAGTCTGGCTGCCAGAAAATATTTCCAAAGATCCGGGCAGCTTAACCCCCCCATTATTTTTATGTCTGAACATCAGAAGTTTATTGAGCCGGGGTCTCTTATTTTTCCATATGAACTTAAACAGTTCCGCCTGGATGGTCCTGATGGTGGAACAGGACACATACAGAGGGAGAGCTCTAAAAAAAAATAACAGCTTGGGGAGGATAGACATCTTGACCGCCTGAATGCGGCCAAGAAAGGAAATGTGGTATGGGGCCCATTGGGTCAAAAGATTTTTGATTGATGTGAAAATCTGCGGGTAGTTTAGGGCATAAATCTGTTTAAGGGAAGGGGCCAGTTTTATCCCTAGGTATTGCAAGGAGGATAAGGTCCAGGAGAATCTAAAGCTCCTCTGCAGGGACTCAATCAGCGTATTTGGCAAATTGATCGGCATAGCGACACATTTAGAGGGGTTTACACTTAAGCCCGATTCAGCCTGAAAGTCAGCGAGAGTGGTCATGAGGTTCGGGAGGGAGATCAGGGGATCAGTCAGAAATAGTAAGACATCGTCTGCATATAGACTAAGTTTATAAGTGGAACCGTTACTGTCATATCCTCTAATGTTGGGATTGGCTGCTATAGATCTGGACAGGGGTTCAATTGCTAAGGCGAACAACAAGGGGGATAGGGGACAGCCCTGTCTAGTTCCTCTCCCCAAAGTAAAATATTCCGAAGTACAACCTGGGAGCTTAATGCAGGTACGAGGATTCTGGTACAGGGCATGAAATCCATTTACAAACCGGCCTAAAATTCCAAATCTGTGAAGGATTCTATCAAGGTAAGGCCAGAGGACGCCATCGAAAGCTTTGTTGATATCTAAGCTAAGCATGAGGATTTTACGGGATTTGAGGTTGGCGTCTTGGATTATGTTAGTCGCCAGGCGGATATTGTCTGTAATCTGTCTCGTCGGGATGAATCCGGTCTGGTCTGGGGAGATTAAGGACGTGATTGTAGAAGCCAGTCTGTCTGCTAGAATGCGGCTAAATATTTTCAGGTCATTGTTGATGACCGATATGGGTCTAAAGTTTTGGGGAAGAGTGTGGTCTTTCCCAGGTTTGGGGATTAAAGACATATTAGCCATTAACATTTCGCTCGGGAAGGCCTCTCCTGATAACACTCTGTTATATAGTTTAGTCAGTCTGGGGGCCAGTATGTCCGCAAATTTCTTATAATATAGGGCAGAGAAGCCGTCTGGGCCAGGGGTTTTTGCTGTTTTCAATGAAGAAATGACAGCTGTCACTTCCTCCACCGTGCAAGGGGCATTTAGGGATTCCAACTGATCAGCAGTCAGTCGGGGTAGTGGGATTGAGTCGAGCCATGTCGACGGTTGTTGGGGAGCCGAGGATTGGGGGGCCTCCATCAAAGATTGGTAGAAGGATTTAAATAGTTGCAGAACCTCCTTGGGATGGGTAGTAAGGTTCCCAGTGTCACTCCGGAGTCTATAGGCATGCGTGGGTTGGATGGATTGTTTCAACTTTCTCGCGAACATGGTCGAAGAAGAGTTACTATATAGGAGAAATTTGGCCTTAGACCATCTTAGGGACTTTTCAGTTTGGTCAGTGAGGACAGCATCCAGTGCTCTTCTCTTCTGATCAATCCGCGCCAGCAACTCAGGCTCCTGAGTGAGACCATGTCTGCGATACAGCCTGTCAAGTTCTTCCGTAAGGGTCTGTATGGTTTGCTGTCTTTGCTTTTTACGGTCCGAGGCTAAGTGCATCAGCCCACCCCTCAGGACCGCCTTATGTGCCCCCCACAATGCTCCCGGGGAAATCTCCCCGACCTCATTGTGGGCAAAATACTCAGAGAGGTAGGCTCTGATCTGTAATAATGCTGATGGGTCTGTGAGCATGGAGTCATTCAATCTCCAAGCTCCCAGAGCCTTAGGGAGGCCTATGTTGTCAAATGAGCATGAGACTATCTGGTGATCTGACCACGGGCATGAGTGAATCCCTGCAGAGGTAGAGTTGGCTGTCATGACGGTTGTAGAAAAAATGTAGTCTAACCTAGAATAACTGTCATGAGGGTTTGAGTAAAAGGTGTATTCTCTAGCCCCCACATTATGTGCCCTCCAAGTGTCAATCAGCTGATTGGATTTAAGGAGGTGTTGTAAGGACTTGGGGAAGGCATTGGAGGCGTGACCAGTCTTGCTCCTATCTAGGGTCGGGTGTGCAACCAAGTTAAAATCCCCCCAATAATCATATGTGAGGAGTGGAAACCTTCCAGGGTCTGAAAGAAAAGTTTAAAAAAAGCCGCTTGGGAGTCATTTGGGGCATAAACTGAAGCGACAGTGATAGTTTTCCCTAGGACCGTACCCTTAACAATCACATAGCGGCTGTCAGGATCCTTGTACACCTGCTGCAATGCAAATTTAACAGTGTTCTTGAAAAAGATAGCTGCTCCGCGGGTCCTGGACTCAA
This sequence comes from Lithobates sylvaticus, assembly GCA_028564925.1. NCBI lineage: Eukaryota > Metazoa > Chordata > Amphibia > Anura > Ranidae > Lithobates > Lithobates sylvaticus. The sequence goes on along the minus strand of CM053028.1, from coordinate 305,606,100 downwards.
ACGTGGTGAAGTACCCCTGTTGGTAGGCCTTATCAAAATAGTGCGGGTGGTTTTGGGTGGAGAAATGCGTCTCTTGGAGAAGCAGAATATCTGCTCCCAATCTCTTATACGTTTTAAAGGCCTTTCGCCTTTTAAATCGGGGAGTTAAACCCCTTAAGGTTATGTGAGAGTACTGTGGTACCCATAGGATATCATAGAAAGTAGCGCACCAGATAGGGACCACACCTTGAGTCCAGAACCCACATGAGCCCATGCGGCAGGATGAGCCAGAACCCAGCGTTTGCATAGTAAATACAATTTTACCCTGTATATAGGGAGACCTGTGTCAAAGGCCGAGACCGTAGGCCCCCGCCATTCCCTGGAAAAGCCAGGGACAAGGCGGGTGTCCAGGGACATCGACCAGTGAGAGGAGAAAAGGCAATGAGACAATAGCAGTACTATATTCAGAGAGCAAAAAAAGGCAATAATAATAAAAAAAAAGTGCAAAAAAACAAATAACCAGCAACCATGCCTAGACTGTAAACTTAAGTCAGGCATCTGTAGAAGTAGTGTCAAAGCCAAGGGGGTCAGGGGCAAAACAAGCGCCCTGACCAAAAGAGCATAAGGCCTGAGAAGGAGACAGGAGAGGGCGAAAAAAACAAAAACAAAAAGGCCGCCCTCCCCCCTCTCCCTCTGCCTCAGCTGTGAAAAAAAACTTGGACCAGTAGGTCCATTCTTCCAAGCAAGGAGAGGGAGCCGGAAAGTCCTCTCCATCCAGGAGGAACCCCCGATCCTGGACTCCGGGGGCTCCAGGGGCTCCATCTAACTTGCTCAGAGGGGGGGAAGTCCAGACGGGCGCGACCAGACGGGAGATCAAGGTGAGACAAGTATGTAAACAATTGGCATGAGGGCCTTCTTAGTGTCCGGCTGAAGTGCTGGGAGCAGGAGAGGTCAGTGGACCGTACGTCGGCCTCTCCCTGGGGGTGGCGTAGCCCAGATGGCAGGTGAGCGGGGGGTGGATGGCATCCTCGGGTGGTCTACTGCGTTCATGAGGCCCAACTTTACTAGGAGGTCTTTGCCCTCTGTGATAGTGGTGACGGTGTAGGTGGTACCATTATGTGGGACTTGCAGTTTAAATGGGAAGCCCCAACGATACCTGATTCTGGCCGCTTGAAGGACCGAGGTGACTTCTTTCATCCTCCTGCGCTTGTCCAGTGTTGTGGGCGATATGTCAGGATAGATTTGCACACTGGTACCGTCCAGCTGAATGTTTGGGGTATTGCGTGAGGCCCTCAGTATGTCCTCCTTTGTGAGGTAGTCCTTGAGGCATAATACAATGTCCCTTGGGGGTCTGTCATCTGGGGGCTTTGGGCGCAGAGCTCTGTGCAGCCTGTCGCAAGTAAAGGCCGCAGCAGGGGTCTCGGGTAGCAGCGATTGGAAAAGCTTCTGGATAGCTTGAGGCAGGTCAGTGACCGTTTCAGGGATTCCTCTCACCCTCAAGTTGTTCCTCCTGTTCCTGTTGTCCAGGTCCTCGAGGTGGGCTTGCAGGACTTGAACGGTCTCAGTGAGGGTCTCATGGTCCTTCCTGAGGTCCGAGTGAGCTAGACACAATTCGTCATGTTTAGTTTCCAGCAGGTCAGTTCTAGTGCCTAAGGCCGCAATCTCCGTGGATAATGTGCTGGTGGATTTGTGTAGTTCCGACTGGAACTTCCTAGCCAGCCTGTCATACATCGCGGAGAGACTGTCCTCTAAGTCCGCTTTCGTGAGAGGGTTGGAATACTCACTTTCCCCCATGGAGAGCTCCGGTGAAGAGGTTGAAGCCTGTGACGACGCTGGCGCCGTCTCCGGCTGGGCGCCATCTTGGGACATCACGTGTTGCTCCCGCACCCGGAGTAGGTAGTTAGTTAGGGATCTTTGGGCCAGTTTAGCGCGGCGGTTTTTAGGGCCCGGCATGCGCTGGGTGTTCCTCCGGGGGTGATGGGTAAATTTGTGCTCTTTCAGTGCGATTAAGGCCCCGGGGAACCGCTTGTGTCTCCGGATCTCACGGAGCTCCTATCCCTTGCTTCCGTCCAGGATCGCGCCGCGCATGCGCCCCTTAAAAGCGTGTTTTGACCAAGCTTAGGTGCAAGGTCACACGCTCTAAGGCTTGATTCACACTAATGCGTTTTTTGATGCATTTTGCAGAAATGCAGGGAAATTTTTTTAACATGGGTTCCTATGGAACATGTTCCCATCAATGCATTTTTGTGCCTCTGCGTTTTTGGAAAGGGACCTTTTTTCATGCAAAATGCAGCGTTTTGCATGTAATAGAAGTCAATGGACCCACTTTCAAAACGCAAGTACCGCATTTTTACAGCGATTTTCGTATTTTTTTTCATTTGTTTTACACTGTATATAGCTGGTTGCTAAGCAACCACAGTGTAAAAAAAAAAAAAAAAAAAACGCAAAATGCGGCAAAATCGCGGTAAAAACGCGTGTCCAAAAACACGGCAAGCACCGCAAAAAGCACTGCAGAAACGCTCAAAAGCAACATGCATAGATGTGAATCGAGCCTAAGGTGAGCGCATACACTAAAGGGGGAGCACAAGAGTGGACACGGGCCCTTTACTGTTTTATCATCTGCAATGAGTACCAGTAGAGCACTTTAAACACAGTTCACTTTATTTCTATATTGATTATTGTATATTGATGCACTTTTATATAGATGTATGTAAAATTACAGGTTGTCACTGCAATTATTGTAATTATCACACAGGGTTGCATATGAATGCAACGTGTATATAGAGGTGTGTATGCTACACAGGTTGACATTGGGAGTATCGCATGTATATCAATGCACTTTTTTATATAGATTTATGTAAATTATAGGTTGCCACTGCAATTATCGCAATTATCGCACAGGGTTGCATATTTCTCTGTTGCATATGAATGCAACATGTGTATATAGAGGTGTGTATGCTACACAGGTTGACATTGGGAGTATCGCATAGGATTGCAATTTTTAATTGTTTATGATCGCAATTTTAATCGCATAAGATTTCAGTTCACTAGATTTTTTACATAGGAATGGAATATCTCACCACCAATATTTAACTGCTGTCAGTAATATTAGGACTTAGTACGATTATCATTTGATTACATTTGAATAGCGCAGCATTATATTGGTATAAATTCTTACTTGGCACGAGCATATGAAACGTGGTCAATGCTAGCAGCTGTCCTTAAATCATCTCTAATTATCATTTGGATTTTCACATGGTAGATCGCAAGAGTTTGTTTGTTTTTTAGATTACCAAGATACTGACTCGCAATTACCAATAGCGTTGTCAGCCTGCCTTGTGTGCTCCTTCAGTTGACTGCTTATCTGATGCCAACACAGCAGGCTGACAATACCGCTGTTATTTGCAAGGCAATATTAGTGTTGTAAAAACATGGAAAGGTTCCCCACTGGGGTTTTTATCAGCAAAATAATCTAAATATGTAGTTGTAAAAAAATGGTTATTTTATTTAATGATTGAAAAGGGATTCAGATATACAAAGAGTTTAAAATATGAGTTCCGGTTGGTGACATAAAAATAGGTTAGCCATAATTGATGGTAACATTATACATCATAGGAACAGTGTTTACAAATTACGTTACACCATAGGAGGCACAAGAATGCATTTCGACCCCTACATTCGTGGTCTTCTTTGTTTTTTTTTTAATGTTCTAGAAAATACATCAAAAAATGTTTTTTTACCATTTATAATTCACATTTGGTGATGTACAATAAAGATAGAATGTTGCTTTATGTATACAACCATATATCAGCCATGCATTTCTTCTGATCTATGATGGTATATTTACCCTTCAAATAATGGACCTCACGTAACCAGAGATTTAAAAGCAGTTGCATTCAGATGTTCCCGGACTTCCGTGTGCCAGCCTCAGTGTCGCCCCCCCCCCCCCCCAGGTGAGCCCCCTATCCACAGGGCTTACAAGGAGCCACACACTTAGACCCCAGAAAGGGAGGGAGTGGGTGAAGGGGCACCTGCAATTTGTAATTAGGAGGTCAGAATAAACAGAAATCATTTTTGTGAAGTGCTGTGTTACTCCTAGCTGGCTAAGGATCCCACTTGGTATGGTAAACCAATTAATTACAATGGCTATCCATTTCATTAGTGTTATATTAGATACTTATTACATGTTTTTTAAGAAGACATTTTTTGATTTACCCATGAGTTAAATAATAAACCCATGGAATCAGATGATCTATTATCCTATCATGATCAGAGTGCCTGTGCATAAAGGTTAAGTGTATCATTAAATAAAGGTGACCATATTGATTTATTTAAAAGTGACAGTATTAATTGTGCACGATGAGTGATTATGGTAAATAAATAATAATTCAATGTAATATAAGTGAAATGCAATAGGTTTATGCTGGTGCTTAAAAAAACAAAAACAAAAAAGAGCCAATATTGGTGCTGCAATAGGTGAACATGATTATTAAAATAAATACATTTTACCTTTAATGTTAAAGATGTAGTGCAAGATGCTAAACTTGGCAAAGGTGTATGCGCTCATAGGCAATATTCAAGGTTAGGTGGTGAAAAAACAATCGGTATGAAATAAAATTAGTGCAAAAGTATAAATGATGATTAGTGGGGTATCCATCCAACCAGTGTGTCCACAACAGCACTTATGACGCGTACACACGGTCGGACATTCCGACAGAAAGAGTCGGATGGGAGCTTTTCATCCTATATTCTGACCGTGTGTATATGCCCTGTCGAAAATTTTCTGTCGAAAATTCAGACGGACTTCGATAGAGAACATGTTATATATTTTTCCGACGGAACAAATTACTATCGGAAAAAACGCTCGTCTGTATGCTGTTCCGATGCAACAAAAACTACGCATGCTCTGAAGCAAGTACGAGACGGAAGCTATTGGCTACTGGCTATTGAACTTCAGTTTTCTAGTCCCGTCGTATGTGTTGTACGTCACTGCATTCTGGACGGTTGGAATTTGGTGTGACCGTGTGTATGCGTGACAGCTTGAGTGGAATTCTGTCGAAAAAACCTTCAGAGTTTATTCCGTCTGCAAAACCGGTCGTGTGTACAGGGCATAACTGTTCTGCCTTCATCTCCCAGTATGATCGTTATTGGGCCTCCAGGGATCACCTCAAGATCCACTGGAGAGAAATGGCTTTAAATACCCCCCCAATCAATAATTGATTGGAGCATGACAGGTGTAGTCACCCCCTCCTCAGCCCGATGGTCCCCGCCACCACTGGTGACATCGTGTGGCCCCCTCGGCGTTCTGGAAGGCCGAGGCCCCAGGATCATCTTTGCCACAACTGTGTGACGCCACTACATCACGTACGTGAAGCCACAAGCACATCTGGGGGTGATAAAGGGACACCGCCCACATGAGACAAGCTCCCCCCAGTGGCCAAAGGCGCAACTGCAGGAATACATTGGGGAAAATCGCGATAAGTCACGTCTCCCCAGCGTGTCGGGAAGTCGAGTGGGGAAGGAGGCATGCCCCCCAAGCGAGACCCAAAGGAGGAGTAACACGACCTGTCATGGGAATCTGTTGAAAAGAAAAACAAAACGTACAGTAATTTCACAAAAACGTTTTAATTGATATTACAATCTTATATCATTCATTTATTAATATTCTTATTCTTTATATTAATTATTTGTATGAAAATTCTAGTGAGCTATACATAAGGTGTATCTTCCCAAAATAGTGATAAAAAGAGGTTCATGGGGGGATCATTTTATATACATATCTACACAGCCCAAGAGCATTTTTTCTGGACTGGACATTAACCACTATCTGCCCACCGGCCGTCAAATGACAGCTGGGCGGCGCGGCTCTCGTTCTGGGTGGACGTCATATGACTGCATCCCAGAGCGACTGTTCTCACGCGCCCCTGGGGGTGTGCATCGCGGCGATCGGTGGTGCGGTGTGTCAGTCTGATACACCGATCTCGGTAAAGAGCCTCTGACGGAGGCTCTTTACCACGTGATCAGTCGCGTCCAATCACGGCTGATCACGATGTAAACAGGAAAAGCCATTGATCGGCTTTTCCTCACTCGCGTCTGACAGACGCGAGTAGAGGAGAGCCGACCGGCTGCTCTCCTGATGGGGGGGGGTCTGTGCTGATTGCTTATCAGTGCAGCCCCCTTTTGGATGCCCACACTGGACCACCAGGTATGCCACCCTAGACCACCAGGGAAATGCCAATCAGTGCCCAGGCAGTAGCCAATCAGTGCCCATCCCCAATGCCTACCAGTGCCATCAGTGATGCTTATCAGTGCCCATCAGTGCCACGTATCAGTGCCGCCTATCAGTGCCCATCATTGCCCAGCAGGGCCGCCTATCAGTGCCACCTATAAGTACCCATCAGTGCAGCCTTTCAGTGTCCATCAGTGTCGCCTATCAGTGCCCATGAGTGCCCACCAGTGCCACCCATGAGTGCCCATCAGTGCTGCACATCAGTGCCACCTACCAGTGTCTGTCACTGCCCATCAGTGCCACCTTATCAGTGCCGCCTTATCAGTGCCCTGATGGGCAAAGGAGAAAACTTACTTATTTACAAAATTTTATAAGAGGAAGAAAAGAAAACTTTTTTTTTCCTTCAAAATTTTAGGTCTTTTTTGATTGTTTAGCAAAAAATAAAAACCGCAGAGGTGATCAAATACCACCAAAAGAAAGCTCTATTTGTAGGAACAAAATTATAAAAATTCTGTTTAAGTACAGTGTTGTATGACCGCACAATGGTCATTTAAAAAGTGAGAGCACTGAAAGCTGAAAATTGGCTTGGGCAACGACACCCCAAAATGGTATGCAAAAGGCGGTGCGATTGACAGAATTGGATTGCATAGGTGCAATTCCAGTGTGGGGAAAAAGAGATTCCTGCACCTTTTTTGTGCGGATGCCATGTGATCTGAGCCATGGAAATGAATGGTTCAAATTGCACCACACAGACTTTAGCTTGTTCAATTAGATTTGACAATAAAACTCAGAAGCTGCACCAGATTGTGTGTGCCCCAGTTTTGATGTTTGGGGTGCAATAGGTTGGGCACACCTATGATGAGATTTGGAGATGAATATTTGGAAAGGTCTCCTATTGATTTATTTGTTATTGGTTGTACTAGATAGACTTTGTGTTGTATTTCCAATAAATACTGTTTCGGTATAAAAGGAGATTCCAGAGAGCCCTCCCCTCTCTCCTCCATAGCCCAGATGACACGTTCATATCAGTTCTCAGGACTATTACATTGCACGCTCCATATGGTATGTTCATTCATCAGCAGGTGAGAGGGAGGGACACATAAAGTAGCGGTGCACCGTGTAGGTAGATGCTCGCATCTCTGAAGAAGAAGACAGCAGCGTTTCTTCTTGTTCTATACGAGTCATAGAACCCCCCCCCCCCCCCCCCCCCCCCCGGGTCTGTTTATACCGGACACATCACACCCAACTCAACTCTTCCACACTAATCTGCGCGGCTTTGCTCCGCGCATGCGCCGTTCCTGGGGATCAGAGCGTTCCGGAGCTGAGGAGGATGGAGCTGTGTGTGTGAGCGATGTGCAACATCTCCGGAGTATCGCTGCATCGGACAGTGAGTATCTCTACACCGCACACCTCACCTTCCACACTGCTAATAGACACTCAGCTCTGTTACACTGCACTGCAACACTATTGTATTTCTAAATCACTTGTTACCCCAACCTCTTCACCTTCTACATGTACATAACCTGCATTTAGCTACAAGTTGTATCATTCAGTTATTCAGACTGTACAATACACTCGCATGTCTGACACCACTGCTGGGATTTGTTGTTTTACAGATTAATACCGGGGAGAGGGATGGGGAGAGAGATTTGGGGGGGGGGGGGGGGGGGGGGGGGGAGAGAGAGGGAGAGAGAGAGAGATGAGAGAGAGATATGAGAGAGAGAGATTTGGGGGGGGGTATGGGAGAGGGGGGAGAGAGACATGGGTGGAGAGAGAGAGAGATAGTGAAATGTGGAGAGAGAGAGACATGGGTGGAGAGGGGGAGAGAGAGACATGGGGGGGGGGGGGGGAGATATGGAGAGACATGGGTAGAGGCATGGGGGGGGGGGGGGGAGAGAGAGTGAATGGGTGGAGAGGGGGAGAGAGAGTGAATGGGTGGAGAAGGGGAAAGAGAGACACGGGGGGAGAGAGATATGGAGAGACATGGGTAGAGACATATGGGGGGAGAGAGATATGGAGAGACATGGGTGGAGAGGGGGAAATAGAGACATGGGGGGAGAGAGATATGGAGAGACATGGGTAGAGACATATGGGGGGAGAGGGGGAAAGAGAGAAAGAGAGACATGGGGGGAGAGAGATATGGAGAGACATGGGTGGAGAGAGAGAGAGAGAGATAGTGAAATGGGGAGAGAAAGACATGGGTGGAGAGGGGGAGAGAGAGACATGGGGGGGAAAGAGATATGGAGAGACATGGGTAGAGGCATGGGGGGGGGGGAGAGAGAGAGTGAATGGGTGGAGAGGGGGAGAGAGTGAATGGGTGGAGAGGGGGAGAGAGTGAATGGGTGGAGAAGGGGAAAGAGAGACATGGGGGGAGAGAGATATGGAGAGACATGGGTAGAGACATATGGGGGGAGAGAGATATGGAGAGACATGGGGGGAGAGAGAGATTTGGAGGGGGGAGAGAGAGAGAGAGATGGGTTAGAGAGAGAGAGAGAGAGAGACATGGGGCGAGAGAGACATGGGGCGAGAGAGACATGGGGGGGGGGCAGATGGGGGGAGAGAGAGAGAGAGTGAATGGGTAAAGAGAGACATGGGGGGTAGAGAGAGACATGGGTGGGCATATGGGGGGAGAGAGAGAGAGTGAATGGGTAAAGAGAGACATGGGGGGTAGAGAGAGACATGGGTGGAGAGGGGGAGAGAGAGACATGGGTGGAGAGAGAGACATGGGTGGAGAGGGGGAGAGAGAGACATGGGGGGGAGAGAGACATATGGGGGAGAGAGACATATGGGGGGGGGAGAGAGAGAGATATGGGGGGGAGAGAGAGAGAGATGGGAGAGAGAGAGAGATGGGAGAGAGAGAGAGAGAGAGAGAGAGAGATTTGGAGGGGGAGATAGAGACATGGGTGGAGAGGGGGAGAGAGAGACATGGGGGGGGAGAGAGACATATGGGGGGGAGACCTATTGGGGAGAGAGACATATGGGGGGGGCAGAGAGAGAGAATGGGTAAAGAGAGACATGGGTGGAGAGGGGGGAGAGAGAGACATGGGTGGAGAGGGGCTGAGAGAGACATGGGTGGAGAGGGGGGGAAAGAGAGAGATATGGAGAGACATGGGTAGAGACATAGAGAGAGAGAGAGAATGGGGAGAGAGACATGGGTGGAGAGGGGGGAGAGAGACATGGGTGGAGAGGGGGGAGAGAGACATGGGTGGAGAGGGGGGGAGAGAGACATGGGTGGAGAGGGGGAGAGAGAGACATGGGTGGAGAGGGGGGAGAGAGAGACATGGGTGGAGAGGGGGAGAGAGAGACATGGGTTGAGAGGGGAGAGAGAGACAGGGTGGGGGGGGGAGAGACATGGGTAGAGACATATGGGGGGGGAGAGAGAGACATGGGGGGGGGGGGGGGAGAGAGAGAGAGAGACATGGGAGTATAGAGACATGGGTGGAGAGAGAGGGAGAGAGGGAGAGACAGGGGGGGGGAGAGGGAGAGGCAGGGGGGAGAGAGAGAGAGAGAGAGAGAGAGAGAGAGAGAGAGAGAGAGAGAGAGAGAGAGAGAGAGAGAGAGAGCTAAAGCTAAAGAGGGGGGAGAGAGAGAGAGAAGATAGGGGGGGGGGGAGAGATAGCGGGAGAGAGAGATAGAAACAGATGGATAGAGACAGAGAAACATGGAGAGGGAGAGAGAGAGAACGAGAGGAGAGAGAGAGATAGAGCTAGAGGGGGGGAGAGAGAGAGAGAGACAGAGAGATAGAGAGAGACAGATAAAGAGAGAGAAACATGGGAGGGGGGGGGGGAGAGGGGGGACAGATAAAGAGAGAGAAACATGGGAGAGAGGGGGGGAGAGCCATAGAGAGAAGAGGGAAACAGAGATGGAGAGAGACAGAGAAATTAAGAAAGAGACAGATAGTGAAAAAGAAATGCAGAGAGAGAGAAAGAATAAGAGACGGAGAGAGTGAAACAGAAATGCAATAACAGACAAAGAGATAGGAAGGCACATATAGAAAAAGAGAAAGTGAGAGACCGAAAAAGACAGACAGACAAAAAGAGACAGAGAAGGACAGAGGCAAAGAGAGAGACACTAATGGCAAACAAACACACACAGAAAGGGAGACCGGGATGTATAGAAAGAAAAGAGAGGAGAAGACAGAAATACACAGAGGGTGCACCCATCAGAAGAGGGAAAAGTTCTGTTACATTTTTTTTACATGAATAATAGTTTTCCAAGGTTTAGCATTTATTATCAGGGCAAAGCCCTCTGTTAATGTCAGAACTCATCCTTGTGTTAGGGAAGAGTCAGGTAATGAATACACTGCATTTGACAAATAGGACTGGCTGCCTTGTATTGATTTGTTTTGCTCATGCCTGCAGACCTGTCAAGACACTGACACAAGAAGGGACTCAATTTGTTGTATTGGCTCATACATAGCAATTCCTTCATTTATCAGAGATTAGGTAGTGTCTAAATTCTAAGCATGAACTGAGTCATGGCACAATGCAACACTCATTTTATCATCTCTAACCAGAGCTAATAGTGACTTTATGGCACCTAAATCTTTTTACAGAAATGAATGACAGAAAGATAGATATATGTGTGTGTGTATGTGTGTGTATATATATATATATATATATATATATATATATATATATATATATATATATATATATATATATATATATATATATATATATATATTTTTTTTTTTTTTTTTTACTTAAACCTGTGTCATCATGTGGTCTCTACTAAATGTAATGTTAAAGAGTTACTGAAGTCTGCTCATATAATTTGTAATAAAACATCTTTGCCATTCTGAAGCTTCACTCCAACCACTTTGTATATTTTATATACTGTGATTCTGTACTTGCCAAATATGCTGAAGAAATCTCCCTCCACTGAGTCTGGCTGCATCCATTTAAACTGTGGGCAGCTGAAGTGGCTGCCTGTTCACTTCCTGGATTTACAGACACACACACACACACACACACACACACACACACACACACACACACCTTCAGCTCTGCAGCTCTCATTGGCCCTCTTATGACTCACCCCCTCCCTTCCTGGCAAACTCTCAGGAGGGAGAGAGAGAGAGATGTGCATGATGTCATAAGGCTAGGCTTTTTACCAGACACCAAACAGGAAGTGGGGTATATAAGGTATTTACTGGCAGAAAACATGTTTTACTATCCAAAGTTAAAACAACAAGGGCAGAGGATTTAATAGATGGAAAGATGTTAAAGCGGACCTTCAGTCATTTTTTCATGTATCTAATCAAAAGGATTGCTGCAAATGCCAATTTTATTCCAGGGAAACATTATTTGCGCAGGCAGAATTGCTAACAGTAATATCCAAACCCAAGAAGAAAATCCTATATATAACATATTGTCAGTTCTTAGATGTGCTGGCTGCATTTGTTTTCTTTTTTAGGTGAAGTACTGAAAAATACTTGTTGATCTAACCATATTTGTAGTGCCCTTGTAATTTCCTGTTTACTGTACTTGTACTGTTTTAAATGCTACTTAAAGCATTCACATACCTCCTTAGACAGCAGTCTGTCTAGACAGTATGGTCACTTGCTGAATTGGCATCAACAGTCAGCTTAATTGTTCATGCAATGCAATTTTACTTCAGCTGATTGCAGTACAAAGGATGTTTTTCAGTTCTTTTGAAGTGTAGGATGGCAATTTGGGCAATTAACTAAGCTGCCTACGCTGAAACTGTCAGAAGTGGCGTGTGCCACACTAACTAAGCAGATAGACCTATTTTAAGTCTGTCTGTATCACTTGCACCACTTGCCATCTCAGGCTTGATTCACACCTTTGCATTTTTAGATTTGCACTACAGAACGTGTTCCATAGGAAACCATGTTAAATGGACTGTAGTTCAAATCTGAAAAATGAAAAAAAGAACTAAAAATGCATAGGTGTGAATCAAGCCTCAGAGTGATACAAACTAGTGCAGGTCTGTCCTAATTAACACAACAGTTTTTCTATATAGAAAATTGCTATAGATTCCCTACAGGTGTGACCTGTCATATGGGATGTGAGCTGTCAGTTCACATCCCTCTCTCTGCCTGTGCAGTGATTACACTACATGAGCAGTGTCTGCAGGGTTAACAACTGTCCTCTTCCCTCCTGCTCTGAGCCAGGCTGGAGTCAGGGATGGTAGAGAGATCAGAGTATGTAGCTCCAGCTCTGTTTTCTGTGCCAAGTGCTGTGTGTTACAGCCACAGAGAACAGAAAACTGGCCACTCCAATTAACAAATAGGCTTGTGCCCCTTTTGTTAATTAGGAGCAGCATTAGCTTCATTTTTAATGTTTAGAAGAGTGGTCCAAGCTTGTGCTTGCACAATTCCTTTTAAATATCCCCCAATGACTTTCCTGAGCCCTGTCTCTGCAAAGTACTAAGAGGAGTACTGAGGGAACATGGAAGAAACAGAGGATATAGCTAGAACTGCACTAAAGATAGAGGGAGATACCAAATCACATAAACGGGGTTTAGTGGCTGAAAAACACCACAAGATGTCAACATATTACAAAACAATTATAACCTGATGCAGTTCAGTACTATACAGAAGAAATGCATATCAATTTGTTTGGACCCTCCCCACCTGAAATCAGAAGATTTCACTATAAACCAATATAAGTACATAAAGGGATGACTTGTACTTGAATATCAAAAGAGCGCAGCGCTCATAAAGTGTCCATTATATAATCAATGGACAATCCTACAAAAAATTGTGAACTAAATAAATAGAAAACAATACAATACCAATATGCGTGAGTGATTCACTCTCAAAAGAGTAAATGTGCAAATAAGTGTTTTGTTCATAAACACACTATACAATATAACCATGTGGAATCTCTATCAAAGAGACGTGAAATGAACTATTATATATATATATATATATATATATATATATATATATATATATATGTGTGTGTGTATGTGTGTATGTGTGTGTGTGTGTGTGTGTGTGTGTGTGTGTGTGTGTGTGTGTGTGTGTGTGTATGTTTGACCATAGAAAATAATACAAGATGCTTCTAAACAATACAATAATACACCTTAATTGTGATACTAAAGTGTAAAGAACAAAATAAACGTGACTTTTGTGCGGCTTGTCTGAAGAGGTCCGTCACCACTAGGACTGAGGCTTACCGGAATTTGTGGACTCAGATAGGTGTATACCATGTGAGTCACAAAGGCTTGATGGTGTCAGCCACACCAATGGAAACGACTCGCAGCCCAGGTATGTAGTAACGGCAAAACAAGTCTTTGTAAAGTCTTCCAAAGGGACTCAGGAACAAGATGGTAGGCAGTGTATGGTACGGTATATCTCCCCAGGTATGACCGGTAATAAAGAAAAGGTAGTAGTGTAATACCATCAGGCGGAAAAAAATGATTAAAATCTGACAAAGTGGGTACTCACATTGACATAAGGATTAAAAGCATGGATATTGTACTGGTAGCAGTGACATCAGCGAATCATCTCCCGACGCGTTTCGCCTCCATAGGGCATGACTTGTACTTGGGCATAAAAAATGAACAGGAGAGGAAGAACATGCAAAATATATATAAGCATAAGTCCAAAAACATCAGGTGAGAACTGATCTTGACATTGGTGTCATGATGCCTGAAACTATTTTCAAAGGCATCCAGTCAGTAGTTCATGGGTGGCAAAATATGCATAACTGCTTTGAGGTTTAAGTGGAAACATTTTGTTTAACCACTTAATCACCACCCAATAGCAGATTTACCGCCGTTCCGTGCAGAATTACGTATACATACGTGATTCTGCACTTCCTGGTAGGGGGCACGCCGATTCTGCTGTGATTCGTCACAGCAGAAGCCGATTAGCACGTGCTGGCCAATGGATGTCTGCCGACACCCGCTGATCGCCGAGGGGGAGAGAAAATCCATCACTTTTCTTAGTAAAAGCACCACACTGTGTACACAAAAAACACTGGCTAGGCACACATTTAGCCCTATGATCTCCCTAGATGTTGAACCCCTTTCCAACCAGTCTCGTTAGTACAGTGACCGTGCATATTTTTAGCACTGATCACTGTATTAGTGTCACTGGTTCCAACAAAGTGTCAAAAGAGTCAGTTAGTATCAGAATGTCCGCCACAGTATCGCAGTCCTGCTATAAGTCGCTGATCACTACCATTACTAGTATAAAAATAAAATAAAAATTCCAGTATACAGTTAGGTCCATATATATGTGGACACAGGCACAATTTTCATTCTTTTTGATCTGTATGCCACCAGAATAAAATTAAAACTAAACAATCCAAATTAATTTGAAGTGCAGGCTTTCAGCTTTAATTCAAAGGGTTGAACATAAATATCAAGTACAAATTTTAGGAACTGCAACCATTTTTATACATAGTCCCCCCCCCCCCCATTTTCAGGGGCTCATATGTAATTGGACAAATGAATATAATCATAACTAAAATGTTAATTTTTAATATTTTGCTGAGAATATCTTACGGGCAATGACTGCCTGAAGTCTGGAACCCATGGACATTACCAAAGACTGGGTTTCCTCCTTTCTGATGCTTGGCCAGGCTCTAACTGCAGCTGTCTTCAGTTCTTCTTTGTTTGTGGGTCTTTCTGCCTTTTAGTTTTGCCTTCAGCAAGTGAAGTACATGCTTAATTGGGTTGAGATCAGGTGATCGACTTGGCCATTGCAGAATATTCCACTTCTTTTCCTTTTCAAAGATCCTGGGTTGCTTTTGTGGTGTGTTTTGCATCATTGTCCATCTTTACTGTGAAGTGCTGTCCAATCAACTTTGCTGCATTTGGCTGAATCTGGGCTGACAGTATATCTCACTGCAGAATTAATCTGGCTGCTTCTGTCTTCTGTCACATTGTCAATAAACACCAATGACCCAGTGCTACTGGAAGCCATGCTTGCCCAAACCATCACACTGCATGCTCCACCATGTTATACAAATGACGTGTGCTTTGGATCATGAGCTGTTCCAAGCCTTCTCCACACTTTTCTTCCCGTCATTCTGGTACAGATAATTCTTAGTTTCATCTGTCCAAAGAATGCTTTTCCAGAACTGGTCTGGCTTTTTTAGATTTTTTTTTTGGCTAAGTCTAATCTGGCTTTTCTATTCTTATGAATGGTTTGCCCCTTGTGGTCAACCCTCTATATTCGTGAAGTCTTCTCTTGATTGTAGACTTTGACAATAATTTACGCCCACCTCCTGGAGAGTGTCCTTCACTTGTTTGGATGTTGTGAATGGGGTTTTCTTTACCATACAGAGGATCCTGCGATCATCCACCACTGTTGTCTTCCATGGACGTCCATGTTGCTGAGCTCCCCAGTGCATTCTTCTTTCCTCAGAATGCACCAAACTGTTGATTTGGCCACCCCTAATGGTGCTGCCATCTCTCTGATGGATTTGTTTCATTTTTGAAGCCTTACAATGGCCTGTTTCACTTGCATGGGCAGCTCCTTTGAACGCAGGATGTAGGTTCACAGCAATAGATTCCAAATGCAAATACCACACTTAGAATCAACTATAGACCTTTTACCTGCCTAATTGATGAAAGCGGAAGTAAACCATCCATAAAACAGTTTCATTTCTGGCACCTGCCGAACGAAGGAGTAGCCCAAACCTGGACATGAAACAGCTTTTGATTCAATTGTCCAATTACTTTTGGTCCCTTGAAAAAAAAAAGGGGCGGGGGGGTGGCTATTCTTAAAGTGGAGGGCCGGGCAAAAAAAAAAATTAAAAGTCAGCAGCTACAAATACTGCAGCTGCTGACTTTTAATAATCGGACACTTACCTGTCCCGGGGTCCAGCGATGCGGGGGAACGAGACTCCCCCCCTCGTTCCCCGCTCCGCTCACGACGCCGGCATTCTTAATGTGGGAACCCGCTGTGGCTTCACAGCCGGGCACCCACTGCGCATGCGCGAGCGGCGCCGTGCGCCGTGATTCGACGCTCACTCATCTGGGACACATGACATGTCCCAGATGACTGTGCGTTGCCTACAGGAAGTGACTTTTAGCCCGGGCAATGAAGGTGGCAGACTTCGAGGGACCCCCTAGCAACCGGCATTTAGAGGTGAGTAAAAAAATTTTTTTTTCCAATTATTTTTTTTTTATTTTTTTTATGATTTTTAAGCCCCTTTTTGTTTTTTGGTTGCAACCCCACTTTAAGAGCTGTAATTCCTAAACTATTCTTCCGATTTGGATGTACATACCCTCAAATTAAACCTGAGAGTGTGCACTTTCAGGCCATATTCATTATATAATTATAGCTTGAATATGTTTTAGTAAATACCTGCAAAAAAAACAGTGCTTGTGTCCAAACTGTATAGCTCATAGTTTGTAGACGTTATAACTTTTGCGCAAACCCATCAATATACGCTTTATTGAGATTTTTTTTTTTTTTTTACCAAAAATATTTAGCAGACTACATATTGGCCTAAATTTCTGAAGAAATTAGATTTTTTTTTTTTTTTTTATTATTGGATATGTTTTATAGCAGAAAGTAAAAAAAAAAATATATATTTTTTTCAAAATTGTCTGTCTTTTTTTTGTCTATAGCGCAAAAAAAAAAAAAAAAAAAAAAAAAAAAAAACGCGGTGGTGATCAGATTCCACCAAAAAAAAAAAACTCTATTTGTAGGGAAAAAAACGGAAAATTGTATCATACTTACCGTAATTTTCCTTTCCTGGTGCCAATCCATGGCAGCATACATGTGATAGAGCTCCGCCTCTACTCCGCCTTCAGGACTAGTGAATAGCATAAATTAAAGGGCATAGCCCCTCCCCCAACATTCTTCGTAATATAGAATACCGAGGGTGGGATTTTATGCTGCCATGGATTGGCACCAGGAAAGGAAAATTACGGTAAGTATGATACAATTTTCCGTTTTCCTGGTGCCTCCATGGCAGCATACATGTGATAAATAACTAGCTCACATGGGTGGGTTTAATGCTTTAACAAAAAATAAACTTTAATCAAACACAGACATAGCAGCATGAAGCGCTTTACTCCCGAACTCTACGGTTGTAAGAGCCCCGGGATCAATACGATAATGTTTGAGGAACGTGTGTCGGGAAGACCAAGCCTAATGCTTCAAGAGAAACATTTGCCCTCGCTGCCCAAGATGCCGATACTGCTCTTGTTGAAGGAGCATTCACCTGAGCCGAAACTTGCTGTGGCTTCCAAGTAGGCCCTGAGAACTTTGGATACGTCTAACTCATAACAGGAGTTTGATTCTGAGTCCATGAAAACTGGTAACGCCCATGGTTCTGATAGGTTTGCCATTGAGGTGACCTTGGGTGTGAAACCTCTGAGAGGGTGAAGTTCTACCCTATCTGGAAAAAAAGGGATATGTGATCATCCCCAATGCCCAGGGAGTGGATTTCCGAAATCCTCCTGTCGGATGTAATAGCCAACAGAAAAGTTGTTTTTAAAGTCAAGTTACAAATTGAGACCTCTTCAACCGGTACAAACGGATGAGTGGATAGGACTTCCAATATTAGAGGAGGATCCCACTTTGGAAAGGAACGTCTGGATGGGGGACACATCTTCAATACTCCCCTGAGGAACGTAACCACTAGAGGGTCTTCTGACCCCCTGGTGTTAGTTGCTGCAGAAGTTGCGGAAACTTGTACCTTGAGGGAACTCTGGCTGAGCCCCAAATCGAGACCAGTTTGCAGAAAACTCAGAACATCAGCAGTGGAAAGAGAGAGATAGGATCAAATCCTTTTCCTGGGGCATAGGATAAGAACTTGTCCCAAATTCTTGCATAGATTGTGTTGGTTGTAGGCTTTCTAGCTTTTAACAGGGTGGATATGACCTCTTGGGAACAGCCTAACGATTCAAACCTCCTCCTTTCCACTTCCATACACAAAGATCCAGCTTCTATGGGTCTGGATGGTCCAGCCTGCCCTGGGTCAACAACTGCAGAAAGGGAGGAATTCTGATCGGATGATCCACACTGAGGTGCATGGCTAGTGGAAACCACGGTCTCTTCGACCAATAGGGTAGCACTGCAAGCACTTTAACTGGTTCGTTCAGGAGTCTGAGGAGAAACCTCAAAATGAGTGGGCGAGGAGGAGAGGTGTAAGCTGTCTTGAAGGTCCAAGGACAAGATAGCGCATCTACTCCTTCCGCCTGTGGATGTGGAAGGTGAGAGAAGAATCTCCTGATTTTGCAATTCTCATGCATAGCAAAAGATCCACCAGTGGGGTCTGCCCTAGATTGGAGATTTGGATGAACACATGGGGATGTAGAGACCACTCGTTGTCCCCAAACCTCCTCGATAAGACATCTGCCTCTGTGTTCATCTTGCCTGGGAGATACATTGCCCTGAGGTCTACCAGGTTCCTCTCTGCCCAGAGCATTACAGGTTCCACTTCCCTCAGAAGTGTCTTGCTGTGGGTGCCCCCTTGTTTCTGAAGGTACGAGACCGCCACCTTGGTGTCCAAACATAGAAGTACTCTCTGTCCCTTGACCTGAGATGCAAAAGAGGTTAAGGCTAGAAATGCTGCCCTCATTTCTAGGACGTTGGACACTGTCCCTCTGGTGGGCAAGGACCATCTTCCCTGAATTCTCTGCAATGGGCACCCCACCCCTGGCCACTCGCATCTGACGTAATTGTGGACCATGAGTGGGAACCCAAATGATAGAGCCGGGAGAGATTCTCTGGATTCATCCACCAGTGTAATGACCACTGCTTATTAGCGTTGTTAAAACGGATTGTCTGAGACAGATGTTGTCGTCTCCATTGCATTAAGAATCCCGTCTGGAAGTGTCTCAGATGCTAGTGAGACCATGGAACTAGAGGTATGCACGAGGACATCGTGCCAATAAGGCTCAGACACTGCAAGGCTGATAGATGGGATCTCTATGACCTTGGATACCTTCTGAATGATGCCCTCCATCTTCATCTGGGGTAAAGAGACTGTGCCTAGGAGCGTACCGAACATTGCCCCTAAGTAAACCATCTGCTGTGTTGAAACTAATTGGCTCTTCCGATGGTTCACCAGCCACCCGAACTCCGACCACGACTGGAGAAGAATCTCCCTGTGGACTAAAAGGTGGCTCAAGTTTTTTTTTTTTTTTTTTTTTTTTTTTTTTTTTGACAGCAAGAGGATATCGTCCAGGTAGTGATAAATTCTTAACCCCCTCTCTCTCTCATAGGGGCCAAGACAGATATCAACACTTTTGTGAACACCAGAGGGTAGGTGCATAGCTCTAAGGGCAGAGCTTGAAATTGCAGGTGGACATGACCCACTGCGAACCTTAAGTATTTTTGGAAGGATGATAGAATAGGGATGTGGAGGTACGCATCCTGCAGGTCTATCGAGATTAATCAATCTCCTGGTTGTATGGTTTGTATGATCGTTTGGAGTGACTCCATCTTGAAGCTTTCGAGATGGATGTATTGATTTAGCTTTTTCAGATCTATTACAGGTCTCCAGTCACCTGTTTTTTTTCTGCACCAGGAAAAGGGTGGAAGAAAAACCTGTAAAATCGATCTGATGGGGGGACAGGTATTGCTGCCCCTTGACGCTGCAGGGACTCCAAAAAAAAAATTGGTTTAAGGCCAGTGCCTTCTGTGGGGAGGCTGGTAACTGTCTCTTTGAAGGGCGTGTGAGGAGGCTGCTGAGAGAAAGTCCAGAAGTGACCGTACCGGATCGTTGCTAGGACCCATGGGTCTTGACATTTGGAGGCACAGATGGGGAAAACGTTTTTTTAACCGGGCTCCCACTGGGGGCGTTTCCTCCCCGCTGACGTCAAAAGGACTTTGTCCCCTCCTGGGGAGCAGTGAGGGACTTGTACTTTCTGGCTCCCAGAAAAGAAGTCTGGGTGCCTCTCCACAATTTCTTGTTGTCCCTAAAGGGGCGAGACTGCCTGAAGTCTCTAGAATTTTATTGCCGGAATCGTGATAAATAGGCCTTTGTTCTCCGGACCTTCCTGTCCTGAGGAAGTAAGCCAGATTTGCCCCCTGTTACTCTGGAGATTACTTTGTCGAGTTTCTCAACAAACCAAGATTTTCCATCAAGGGGAAATCTTGCATCAATTCTGCTTTGATGCTAGATCGGCTGTCCAAGGCTTTAGCCATAAGGCCCGCTTTGCCATAACAGAGTTGCAGCATTGAATTGGCTGAACACCGGATTGTGTCAATTGCAGCTTCTCCCACGAAATCCGCCAACTTAAGCTCCTCCAGAGCTTTGATTATGTCATCTTTGGGAACGTCTTGGTGCAGGGCTGTCTCAATATTTTCCGTCCAAGCCCTGATGGCATTGGAAACAGATGTCAGCGCAATGGCTGGTCTGCAAGCCACCCCTGCTTCTAGATAGCTCCTTTTGAGGTCTAGATCAATACATCTATCTAGGGGATCCTTGAAAGACGTTGAATCCTCCATTGGCATTGTTACATTTTTTGCCAGACGCACTACAGCCGCATCAACCACAGTCATTGAACTGAGTATCTGAACTGAGTGCCAGTGGATACATTTTGCATAAACGTGCTACAGAAAACTCTATCAGTTTTGTTCCACTCATCCTCTATGATCTCCGGAAGAAGATTTGGTTTCTCTTGAGGAATGAGAAATAGTTTTTTGATTTTTGAGGAGGCCCTTCCGGGTCTTCCCAGGCAATGTCGCTCCTCACCGCTTGTACAAAGGGTTGAACCAGGGAGAAATTGAAACCAGACGGTTCTGTATCATCTGAGGACTCCTCGGATGAATCTACCGGTGGGATTTGTTTAGCTGTTTTTCCTGATGGAGGCAAAGGAGTACTAACAGCTGATGGGCCCGAAATGTCGGGGTCCAAATCCAACACCTGGGCAGCTTGTGAAACCGGGTGAGCTGGAATCATGGCCGTCAGTTCAGAAAGAGAGTCTCTCATGGTTTGCTTAAGCAGGTCAACCACCTGCTGGCCTTCTAATTCCCGGTTAGCTGCGTAGTCCCTGAGACAGTCTCTGCAGACGAGCTTATCAGGGAGTGGAACCGCACCACAGGCCCAACATTTTTTCCTTGACGCCCGCGGTGGAGGCGAAGGCGAATGACGACATCTATAAGATCCTGATCTTCTGGAAGATTTATGATGAGAAGAGCGCGGTCTTCGCTCAGGACTATCGTCATTGTCATAGCGCCTTGAGGACTTTCTGGACCGCTTTGAAGGAACAGGGCTGAAACAAACAAAGTTTGTCAGTGGCGCACTCTTTTTTTTTTTTAAATACTCACGTACAGGTGGTCCACATACCTATTGGATATGAGAGGATCTTGGCTTTGTGACGAATGGCTCATGGTAAATAATGGGCAGGAGGATCAGCTGTAGTAAGGCGAAATAAGAAGCAAAAAGAAATAGAGTCTATTTGCACACCAAATTTTTAAACGAAGTCAACGCAATAGGAGTGAGATAAAAGTATAAGGCTGGCCATACACTACCCAACCCCCGTCTATAGATCTCCCTCAGATCTAAAAAAAAAAAACATACAATATGTGGTCAAATCTAATCACCCCCAATTTGCATGCAATCAGGCAGGCCCCTGTACCACACAGTTGAAGGCAAACCTAATGGAAATCGAACAAGAAAATTGCATGGTGAATGGCCAGCTCCACACATACCTGTAATGCTGAAGTAATTTGGACTGCAGGGCATACACCTGATATGCAGAGCAGCCCCGAGTCCAATTTAGAGCCAACACTTTAAAGCTAAAAAGGGAGAGCAGCTTAATTAAAAAGGACCTACCTTATTACTGGCAAACAAAAAGAAACAAAACCAAGGCCACGGCAAGAGAGTGAGAACCCTGAAGGGTAGTACAAAAAAGCTAGAGAAAAAAACTCAGAAATAGCAAGGAAACGCCCGTTCTGCACATGTGCAGACCAGGAATAAATGTCTTAAAGGGGACTTTTTTTTTTTTTTTTCTTTTTTAAACCTATAAGCTTTAACCACCAGGGCTCAAAAACAGTGCAGACATGGAAGCAAAAGGAAAACCTAACCTGACCAAGAAGGAAGAGAATCTGATCCTCCCGCCGTCATCACCAGCATTCGTTTTTTCTGGAAATTCAGCAGACTGCGTTCCTATGAGGAAACTCTGCAAGACCCCAAAAGATCCTCAGAAGGGGTTCCCAGTCTTATCAGTGCATTGAGCGGACCCAAGAATAGGGACTGCGCACGGGAGAGGCTTAACCCGGCGGACGCTGCCGACTGCAGAGGTATGGACATACATACTGCTACTCTTCACCAGTCAAGAGGAATGAGGAAAAAAAAGGAGAATGTTGGGGGAGGGGCTATGCCCTTTAATTTATGCTATTCACTAGTCCTGAAGGCGGAGTAGAGGCGGAGCTCTATCACATGTATGCTGCCATGGAGGCACCAGGAAAAATTATTTGGGTACAGCGTTGAATGTTCACGCAATTGTCAGTTAAAATTACACAGTACCGTATCGCAAATAATGGCCTGGTAATGTAGGAGCTTTGAAGAGGCGTTTTTGATTATTTGGGTGGATTGGACAATCTGTTAATGTGACACATACCATGCATTCAATTCAGAGCCTTGTGGTCTAGTGAGATTACTTGCACCCTTTGAGTCTTTGTGCTGAGGGTTTGTTTGTTGTTTCAAGTTTGCTACTGCTTGCAATGGTAACTTGATATGTGAAGAGACACTGAACACTTGTAGTGGTTCATTGCCATTGAATATTACAACATTTTCATTTTACCTCCAATGGTAATCTAGAAGCCTATAGGGCTTAGGTGAACCTGTTTTTATAAACCAGATGGATACTCTGCATGTATAAGAAAGATACATGTATTGCCATTTATTACCTTGTGCTTAACCCAGTGGCATATCAACAAGGGGTGGTCCGCTCTGGTGCCACACACTGGGGGGGGGGGGGGGGGGTGGGTTTGCGGTGTCAGGCTGGCGTCGCCCAATGTGACAGCTTTAATTTGAATCGCTGAGTGCCCGCCATCACACAAAGTCCTGCCTCCTGGTTTGGCTTCTTTGTTAGACAGCACACTTGCATAGCATAGCTGGGCACTGGTCAGTAGGGCCGAAACAACTAATCGATTATGAAAATAGTAGTCAACTATATTCATAATCAATTAATCGGTCAGCCGATTAGTTGGACTGTATACAGAATGCATTATTTATTTACATATCTGGAAATACAGTGAAACACACATACAGCTCAGTACACCATACATATGTGTCAGAAGAGACAGTGCAGCACACGTACAGCTCAGTACACCATCCATACATGTCAGGAAGTGCCTGAGAATTTGTGAATGTGTGAGGAGCAATGCCTCATGGAACATGTAGTCCTGGGCAGGAAGTGAGCGCTTTATAGGGGCACTCTATACTGTACTTTGCAGCTTGCTATTGGTGCACTCTGAAGGCAGGAGGAGCCAGAAGCGTTGGTGAGGGACCCCAGAAGAGGAGAATCGGGGCTGCTCTGTGCAAAACCATTGCACAGAGCCGATAAAGTATAACATGTTTGTTATTTTTTGTTTTTTTTAAATCACTTTAAAGACTTTGTGCAGGGAAGATCAGCATCTGAACTCAGAGAAGGTGGAGGCTGAAAGACTGGAGGTAATAGAAGGCATTACAATTATATTTAAAGTAAATTTTTACCAGTATTGTGTATTGTATTTAAAATGATCATATCCATGAAAAAAAAGTCTCAGCTTTTGGTACTACTTTAATATAAGATTTCTATTTCCCTCCCCCCCTTCATATAGCTTCATGTCTGACTCCTAGTAAAAATGCCCATATACAGTTGTGCTCATAAGTTTACATACCCTGGCAGAATTTTGTGATTTCTTGGCCATTTTTCAGAGAATATGAATGATAGCACAAAAACTTTTCTTTCACTCATGGTTGGTGTTTGGCTGAAGCCATTTATGTACATACCCTGGTGATTTTGGCCTGATAACATGCACACAAGTTGACACAAAGGGGTTTGAATGGCTATTAAAGATAACCATCCTCACCTGTGATCTGTGTGTGTGTGTGTGTGTGTGTGTGTGTGTGTGTGTATGTATGTATGTGTATATATATATATATATATATATATAAAAAAGGTCAATGAGTTTCTGGACTCCTGACAGACCCTTGCATCTTTCATCCAGTGCTGCACCAACGGTTTTGGATTCTGAGTCATGGGGAAAGCAAAAGAATTGTCAAAGGATCTGCGGGAAAAGGTAGTTGACCTGAATAAAACAGGAAAGGGATATAAAAAGATATCCTAGGAATTGACAATGCCAATCGGCAATGTTAAAACTCTAATTAAGACGTGGAACATTAGGGGTTCTGTTGAAACCAAACCACAGTCAGGTAGACAAACTAAAATGTCAGCCACAACTGCCAGGAAAATAGTTTAGGATGCAAAGAAAAACCCACAAATAACTTCAGATGAAATACAGGACTCTCTGAAAACATGCGGTGTGGCTGTTTCAAGATGCACAATAAGGAGGCACTTGAAGAAAGATGGGCTGTATGGTCGAGTCACCAGAAGAAAGCCATTACTACGCAAATGCCACAAAGTATCCCACTTACAATATGCCAAACAGCACAGAGACAAGCCTCAAACCTTCTGGCACAAAGTCATTTGGAGTGATGAGACCAAAATTTTAGCTTTTTGGCTACAACCATAAACACTACACTTGGAGAGCGGAGTCCGTCGGAGTGTCCGCCAAGACTGATGGCGAACGTATCGTCATACGTCTGTTTTTAGCGGATCGGATGGCAGACGGGTGTCAGCGGACACATCTAGGCTGACATCCGTCTTCCCATACGAGTCCATGGATGGGCCCGCTCGGATCCACCTGAAAAACAGACAGGCGGATACGAGCAGGCTTGCCGTGCGAAAGGGGCCTTATGAACCAATTGAAGAAAACGAAGCTTGGTCGCACACCATGGAAGGAAGAACTTCTGTAGAATAGTTACTTTATTGCCAAGGGGCCAAAAGGACGTAGACAGGATGTTACATGATCATTGTGTTTTTTTTTTTTCTTCAGTTACTATTGATGGTGGTGAGCTGGGGCCAGCACCCACTAGGAAATCTTTATCCACAGTCTGAGCTGTGTTAGGCCCCTTTCACACTGGGGCGGTTTGCAAGCGCTATTGCGCTAAGAATAGCGCCTGCAAACCGACCCCGAAACAGCTGTTGCTGTTTCTTCAGTGTGAAAGCCCGAGGGCTTTCACACTGAAGCGGTGCGCTTGCAGGACGCTCAAAAATGTCCTGCAAGCCGCATCTTTGGCTCGCTATAGGAGCGGTATATTTACCGCTCCTATAGCGCCCGGTCCCATTGAAAACAATGGGGGAGCGCGCCGAACCCGCCCGCAAAACGCCGCAATAGCGGCGGTTTGCGGGCGGTATTGACCCTTTTTCGGCCGCTCGCGGGGGGTAAAAACACCCCGCGAGCGGCCGCAATGCGCCGCTAAAACGCCGGTAAAGCGGCGCTAAATATAGCGCCGCTTTACCGCCAGCGCCCCCACCGCTCCAGTGTGAAAGTAGCCTTACACTCTATCATCCCTTACAAACCACCTGAACATTTTGATTCAGGTATACATTGGGGGTGTCTGCTTTGGCTGCTGTTAGGAAAGTGAAATGCACCCTGACCCTCATATTACACACAGTATTTATCATTAGTCAGGAGTTGTGCTTGGAGTGCTTGTGATATGGAAACAGTGACACATTTGTCAAGCTAAATTGCAGCTTGGATAAAGCTGAAAGACAGAACTGAAGACTTAGCCTAGGTTCATGCCAGTGCTGCATAATGATAATGCATTTTTCAGTGTGTTTTTGTGTGCTTTTACATGCATTTTTGGTACGTTTTCATGGGTTTTTTTGTAGGAGAAGGAGACTGTGTGTTTTTTTTTTTTTTTTTTTTTTATACAAAAATGTACTAAAAACAAAAATGCATGGGTTTTACATGCATTTTCCACGCATTCCCATTGAAGTCTATGGGGCAAAAAATCACTCTGCATTTCACCAAAAGTGCCTGCACCTTTTCAAAAAATGCACTGCATTGATGTGAACAGGCACTATAGAGAATAATGCAATTTCCATTTCATGCCAGTGCAAGAGCAAATGCAGGAGAAAATGCACTAGTGTGAATGGGGACTTACTGCCAAGAATAAGTATTAAACAGTATGTTACAAGCAGGTAGTGACACTTAGTGCCTGTTTGTACTGCCCTCACACTAAACCACAGAGGCAGCCCTCCATTCTGGCTGCAGTGAGCCGGTGATAGAGGGCAGTGTGGCACCCGTCTCAACTTTATTTGAACTGCACAAAGCAACAATTCACTCATGTTGCCGTACAGCAGCACAGTGCGTTGAGCTGATGTACAGTGACATGTGATGCTTCCTGTACTCTGAGATAAAATGCAGCACGTCTAAATCGCAGCTCACTGCACCGCACATCTGGGGTGCTCTGCAGAGTGATCAGGAAATATAGAAAACAGTTGTTTTCTGTGTGTCCTGATGTGACCTGTGCTCATCTAGTGTGGTATAACACAGGTCACTTATGTGTGAACAGTGTCCTGTAAGTTCCTTTTTTTTTTTTTTTTTTAAACTGGACTCTTAGATTTCCTTCTGCTCGCTTCCCGAATCTGCTATGTCCAATGTATTTGTCCCTTGTTCAGTGGTGACTACCACCCACTCTTTGTGGATTGGGTGAATGCCCCCACCGTCCATTCTACACTTCCTTCTGCCATCTCTCTTCTGGGTGTACTTCACTGTTGCAAATGAAGTGTCATCAACTTTTTCTTTATAGTGAGCATAAACGATGTAATTCAGTATTTATTTACATGTATGTCGGTTTCTTTGTTGGGAACCCAAATGGCCACATAACTAAAGGCAAAACTTTTCTTGTTTAGGATAAAGTGGAGAGGGATTGGAACCCCAGTCAGGTTTGTCTGTGTTCATGACTCACCCTATTTGTCCTGTTTATGGGTGTCATCAAGAGTGAAAGTGATAAGAAGTCACACATTTTGGCTTGTGTCTGAAACAGAGATAGAGGGGAAATCTTCCAACCGGCACAAGTTCTGGTGGCCCCGGTGACCACCAGGGTTTTCTTTACTTTGGAGGCTTTTGTCTCAGTTCCTATTTTGGCAATGGGACAGAAAGTAAAGGGAGATCTTTTGAAATTGGGAAATAGAAACTGGCAGGGGATAAGCTCATGAAGGGAAAAAAAAAGTTGCCTTTGGCTCTATTTTAATAAGATAAAGTTTCTAACTATGTAATGAAGTCTTCCAGCAAGTCTCATTTTGATAACCTACAACCCCTTTATGAACAAGAGCTTCCTTATTAGGTTTCATTCAGATGGGTGACCTCCTCGGCGCAGAGCCACTTGCAGATGCATGTCTATCCACCTCGGAGCTGTGTGCAGGCAGCCTATAGAAGTGGAAGCACATAAAAAGCAGCTGCATAGACATTTCAAAGTTTGAGATGCTGGCAGGAGTGGGTGTACGTATTTTAACGCAGAGCCTCTGCATTCATATCTGTGCACACCTTTATTGGTATTAAATTAATTAACTTTATTGACAATCAGTAATAAATGAATAATAATAATTTATTTAAAATCAAACTCCAGCCCGGATGTAAAACTTTGACATGAGATTTTGTCTGTGCAGCCACTGTGTGTGCATTTACTTCTATGGGCTTCCTGCACACAGCTCTGAGGTGGATGTACACGCAGCAGACAGCGGCTCTGCGCTGAGGAGGGGTCGCCTGTCTGAAAAAGCCCTAAAAGTGTCCCCAACTTTATGTGATAGAGTATTCCTGCGCTACCGTGGAGAGGGAAGGGTAGGGGATGGGAGGGAAGGGTTGACTGAGGGGGGACTGCTGCAAGCACCGTACCTACTGAACAAGGTATAGAAAAGTGGGGGTGATGCTGCGCTGTTCCCCAGGGGAATGTATTAGATCTACCTCAAGGTGGCAGTATTGGGGCAAAAGCGTGAACCCGTAATGTATACAATGGTAATAGACAATGGTATTGTCTCGTCTACCAGTTAGATCCAAACTCTGAGTGTGAGGTGAATGATACCTAGTGGTAAGCACAATGTACTGCGATCAATAAATACACTGATAATAGTGGTGGCCGATGGATAAATATGTAAACAGTGCGAGAGTGTCAAAATGACTAATGGCACATACATATAATAGCTAGTAAAACATCATAAATATGAGACATAAAAAATATCAATAAAAAATATATTAGGTGAACATATGGTGTAGATCAATATAAAGTGCATACAGCAAAGAATAAATATATATATAACCGTGACGTGTCGGTGTGTGTATATATAGTAAAACTGTGAGGTGCTGGTGTATATATAATAACACTGGCTATGCGATACAGTGTAGAAAAAGTTGATATCTCAATCTGCGGAATGTGATGATAGTGCAGAAAGTAAGATGCACTGACAAGAATAAAAAATTAAACAGTGAATGAAAGTGCACAATGCATTAAAGGTGCAGATAGTGAAGCATAAGTGGAGCTAGTCTGCTTGACTAGAGAGAGTTATACATGTATAGATATGCACAAAAAACTGAGTTGCAAAAAAAACGCAGAATGCGATTTAACAGAGAAAATGCGATTTCAACAGAAAAAAATGCAAAATGGAGTAGCACAAAGTTATTATATGAGAACGTGGCTGGAAATATCCGTAAAGAGTTAAATGTGACCAAAATCAAGTAGCAGACTAAGCTGCATGCACATAGGTCCGTGATTTAGAGAAAAAAAAAGTTGAGATATCAACTTTTTCTACACTGTATCGCATAGCCAGTGTTATTATATATACCAGCACCTCACAGTTTTACTATATATATACACACCGACACGTCACGGTTATATATATTTATTCTTTGCAGTATGCACTTTATATTTTATATTGATCTACACCATATGTTCACCTAATATATTTTTTATATATTTTATTGATATTTTTTATGTCTCATATTTATGATGTTTTACTAGCTATTATATGTATGTGCCATTAGTCATTTTGACACTCTCGCACTGTTTACATATTTATCTATCGGCCACCACTATTATCAGTGTATTTATTGATCGCAGTACATTGTGCTTACCACTAGGTATAATTCACCTCACACTCAGAGTTTGGATCTAACTGGTAGACGAGACAATACCATTGTCCATTACCATTGTATACATTAGGGGTTCACGCTTTTGCCCCAATACTGCCAATACGATCTAATACATTCCCCTGGGGAACAGCGCAGCATCACCCCCACTTTTCTGTCCCCAACTTTAACCACTTCAATACCAGGCATTTTCACCCCTTCCTGCCCAAGCAAATTTTTAGCTTTCAGCTCTGTCGCATTTTGAATGACCATTGTGTGGTCATACAACACTGTACCCAAACAAATTTTTTATCATTTTGTTCCCACAAATAGAGCTTTCTTTTGGTGGTATTTGATCACTGCTGGGGTTTTTATTTTTTGCACAAAAAACAAGTTTTTCTATGTTATAAAATTTTTGTAAATAAGCAAGTTTCTCCTTCAATTACGGCACTGATGAGGTGACACTGGTATGCAGCACTGATGGGCACTGATAGGCTGCACTGAGTGACACTGATGGGTGGCACTGCTGGGCATCACTGATTCATAGTGGGCACTGACTGGCACCATTTGTGGGCACAGATTGGCATCGTTTAGGGCACTGTGTGGCAATGGGGGGCATACCTACTCATCAATATGTGGTGGGTGCCCTGGTGGTCCTGGTGGCATCCCTGGTAGTCCAGTGTGGGCATCCACGGGGAGGGGGGGTGTCCAGGAGAGCCGCCGATTGGCTGTCCTCTACTCGCGTCTGTCAGACGTGAGTGAGAAAAAGCTGATAAATGGCTCTTCCTATTTACACTGTGGTCA
>CM053028.1:303606020-303636020 GCA_028564925.1 Lithobates sylvaticus | reverse complement strand
AGGGGGGCAATCACTTTTTCACACAGGGCCATGATGGTTTGGATTTTTTTTCACTTTTAATAATAAACACCTTCATTTACAAATTGCATTTTGTGTTTACTTGTGTTGTCCTTGACTATTGTTTAAATTGGTTTGATGTTCCGAAACACTTAAAGGAACAGGAAATGAGGAAGGGGGCAAACACTTTTTCACACCACTGTATATATATATATATATATTATATATATATATATAATGTGTGTGTGTGTGTGTGTGTGTGTATATGTATATGTATGTATGTGTGTGTATATATATATATATATATATATATATATATATATTATATGAGAAATACTAAAATAATAATAATATATCTCCCTCAGCGCACACGGATCAATTGTTTGCTTTGGGCAAACACTAAGAGCAGCTACTATAATAAAATTTAAATAATCAAATAAAAGAGAGAAATAAAATTCCAAAAAACATTAGCAGCGCTATAAAATTGCAGATATATTTAAAATACCATCAAAATGATTTGGTATAACAATGAATAATAAGATTAAATCCACTGTGAGTCAATATAATGATAATACAATAATAAATTCAAGTCCATAAAGTGCAAAATGTATTAGTGTCCTGTGGAATATCCAGAGACCAAGCTGTCAGCAATTCCAGTGTAGAAAAAAAGGACCACACCACTGCAAGACATCTACTTACCAGACCCAGCTGGTTTATGCACTTATCAGGCTGATAAATAGTCTCCAATTCTCTGGGCGCATCCAATCTGTGTTATGCTCATTACAAGCAATGAATAAAAGAATGCCACATAGCGTAATCCTGTATCACACTATTTTATTTTTAAAAGCACATCTCACGATAAAACTCTCACTATATATCCATAAAACAAGAGCGTATTCATAATCAATAAAATTTGCCACTGCAATCCCGTTCTAACCTCTCACCGCTCCTGCGGTGTTCCCGGGTAGGAGAGATACGAGGCGAGTGGCACTGGGGGTTGCTGCGTAGCGACGCCCTGACGCGTTTCCGTCTTTACTTTCATCAGAAGGCATAGCTACGCAGCGCAGCACTGAAGATTAAATACAGACCAAATACACATAGCCCCACCTAGAGGTGCCGCCTCCTGTGGTCAGGTGTGGTGTATAGCTGTGTGACTGAGCTTCCGCCCCTCAATCACTGTCAGCAAAGTATGTACCTCCGTGTTATGCTGTCTGCATATCAGCATAAAATATATTTTATTTAGTCTATAGCTAACTCGGAGGTACAACGCAAAACAGGGTATATCAAAAAGGGAGTTTATAAATAGAGAGAGGATTAATGCGCAAAACGTGTCCTTAGACAAAATATATTTTATGCTGATATGTATGATATGTGTGTGTGTGTGTGTGTGTGTATGATATATATATATCTCTATTCTACCAACTATCTGTGCACTTTTAATAAAGTGCCTGATATCTTCACACACTAAGTGCATACAATCCAAATTTACTGCTGAACCAAAAAAATAAATTCAACAAAAAATGTATTGATCACTTTAAAACCCTCATAAATTAAGTGCATAAAGTCCAATGTTGTAAACATCAAGTAATGTGTTCACAGTCCTTTCTATTTAGGCATACAAAAATAGTGTATATTTTTAAGACATGTAATTTATGAGGGTGTCCGTCAAAGGTAAGGGGACAAAGTGCGAGAGTAGGCAAACGAGAGCGAGAGACTGTGTGCAAGGGGTTAACAAGATCAGATACTCAGCTCAAAATACAGATGGGGTTAATAAAAGGATCTCCTAAATATCTTTACATAGATGCTTACAATCCAGCAATCGGGTTGCAAATCCTTTGGGACACAGATATAGATGCAACAAAGGGGTTAATGCGTTCACAAACTCTCTTCCTTGTCAGTAATCTGGGCTCCTTGGCAAACACAGCATCTGATAAACTGTCTGCAAACAGCACTATGTATATACAAGCCACCTTGTACCTTTCAGTACAATCACGGCTGTACTTCTCAGTGTTAGTCCAGAGCAGCAGCTGCCACACTAGAAGGTATACACAGGATCACGTATTGACCTGCCTGCCTGTGAACAAGCTCTGCTCTGGGGGCAGAACTGAGACCTGCAGAGTGCACACAGGGAAAGAGAGAGAACAGCCTCTATGCATCATGGGAAACAGGGAGACACTAACAGGAGATTTCTATCCCTACCTCTTGAGAGAGGTGCGTATGTGGGGAAGGAAAGTACGACTTTTAAAATTCAGAAAACCAGAACTAGCAGCTTTGCAGGATCCAAATGGTAGGAAAGAAACCAACTTTTTACCATTCTGCACAGTACTTTATAGTTAAATAGGCATTCTTTACAAGATCATAAGTGTTGTAAAGATGAACTAACCCTGTAATGGTGCCGTTTGCTGAAGAGGCCAATGATTCCCCCCCCCCCCCGCCTCCTTATGAACTATCCAACCTCTGCTGTGTCTGCCCCGTCCATACTCCACCGCCTGATGTGCATACAGACGCTTGTGCTTTCTGTGTGTTTATTAAAGTGTGCTGGACGGGTGGCAAATTGCAGTACATGCACGCTGGAAAATTGGTGTGTTCGTTGGTTTAAACACTGCCTCCCTTTTGACAATTGCTCTACTGCCCCCCTCTGCTGCTCTGAATCTCTGATTAAGGCTGACACTGCTCTGAAAAGCAATCCACACACTGATTTCTTTTCAGAGACAAATGACAGGCAGTGAGGAGGCAATGTCGCCTCCTTACCAACTTTTTTTAACCCCCCCCTAAATGCTGCAGCACGGACACTTTTAGTTGAATGGATTGATAGTAGTGGGTTGGAATTCTTGCGAGTAGGTGTGTAAATTATGGCAGTTTGGTAGGGGCCTCAGTGCATTACTTTGCCCAGGGTCCCATGAAGCCACCAAGATGGCCCTGGATGTGTGGGTAGGAAGTCTAAAGCTCAGCAGCGAAAAAAAGAAAGCTGCAGATTAGCCGATGCCTCTTCATCCATCCACTGTGTTTTGAAGGGATCCTAAGAAGGTTAATAGGCAAAAGCTGAGAGGCATTACTGTGTGTAAACCTGTGTCACGCAAGATACACGTCAGGGCTACACAAGAGAAGGGGTTTTGTCATTAAAAAAAAAAAACTGGCTCAGAACTTTTTTAGCTGGCTCCTAGATTCAAACTTGTCCAGTAGTTGGCGGGAAGCCTTATAGCTATAATCATCCACACTCCATATCGGTTTCTCATAAGAACCTGCCTTTCTGTTTAGCTTAAGTTGGATTTATAGGGTCTAGGCTGGGGGTCGGCAACCCGTCGATCATGGTCTACCTGTCGACCGTGGGCAGGTGACAGACCGCAAACATGTTCATGCTCCGACCTCCACCTTCTAGCTGCTGGTCCTCTCTCCACCTAGCCTCCACAGCTGCGCCTTCGAAGTCCCGGTCTCTCTCTCCCTCACCCACCCCCCACAAATTCTCTGCCTATAGGCTCGAGAGACGTAAACCAGGCCCTGGCTGCAAATCGCATTAGACTGTACAAAAAGTAGTGCATGCACTACTTTCAAAAAGGCACTGTGCCAAATTGCATGATTCTGCATGGTACATGCCATCTTGTGTCAACTAACACACTGCGTTTGCAATCTACATTTGGGGTTAATGTATTATCGCCCGCAGTAGGTCACAAAGGCAGTGCCTTTTGAAAACTGTGCAGGAAACTCATATGGAACATGCCTTTCTGGCACTGCGTTCTGGTGTGAACCGGCCCTAACAGGACACTGTGCCCGGTGATCTTTGACTTTGATCTTTGACATCAGTGTTGTTCAAGTAGATATCCATCTCGCAAAGGTTGGTCTACCCGTGGTCTAGGCGCAGCAGTCTCATCTCTGATGAGCTCCATCTCCACAATCATTTAAACTGTCTTAACTAATGGATTTCTTGCATCAAGGGGATAAAAATATTCGTCACCCTTTTGGAGTGTCTCTCATCAAGTCATATGTTCCTCCGTCAGAATCGGATTTAGCAACCAATTCATCATAATTAGAGGGATTTACCTTCTGATCTGTGTTATGAGGGGAACATGATGTGGTTTGGCCAGAATGCAATCGTATAAAATAATGCGTTTTTTTTTTTTTTTTAATAATTGTGACCAAACGTGTTGACATCTAATATGGTTAAAAAACATTAAAATATTAAATAGGGGCAAAAGAAAAGCCCCTAGATAATAGAGACCTCATCCGGGTACAGTGGTACTCGAAATTCATTCACAACATAATTAACTGTTAACTTTTGTCCCTCACCCATCACGGATAACTGTTTTGGCTTCTCTTGCTGTAACTTTGCCCCTCCTTTTTTCTTTTTTTTTACATTTCTTTGATGGGGCAGGGTTAACAAGTTTTTTGTAGTCATCTCAGGGATTTGTTTTTTGTAAACACTGAGGCTCTAGTCACATCTAGTATTCCGGGATTGTGGGCAGAATTGCTGCTGCAGCATGCGTGTTCAGGTGCTATTTATTTTTAATGGCACCTAAAAAGCAGTGTGGTTTTGCTGCGATTTGTTGCGCTGTAATTGCGGCAAGCTTGTCACCCAAAAAGGCACAGGAGCCTTTTTGGGCAACAAGCTTTGCACAATGCAGTGTGACTCAATTGCAGCACGATTTATTGCATGAAAACTCATCACATTTAGGTGCTATTGAAAATGAATGACACCTAAATGTGCTTGCTGTGTGTTTTGCCACCATTGTACTCTGATTTGGAATTGTGGGCAGAATCCTGGCAATTCTGCCTGCGGTCCCTAATCGCTATGTGTGAATTGGGCCTGAGCCTGTCTAGCTCATCCTGGTATCTGGCAGTTCACATGGTGTATCCTAAAATGGCAGGTGAGCCCGCTGACTATTTCTTGACTTGCATTCAATTTTAAAGAAACAAAAAGGAAATCTAACAGATTCCCAAACCTTTTTGTTTTATTTCTATCATACACGGTGCCTTGTTTATATTCCTGAAGGTCTTGCAGGAACTTGCATTGTGTTGTGTCCATAATCTACTGTTCCTTTAATTGAAGATTATCAGGTCATTCAACGTCTGCTAAATACTTAGATTGATATTGTGTAAGCCAAGTTTTAGGGTGTCAATTTGTTATCTGCAACATTTTCTCTTTGTATATGACAGTTAACCTCATGATATGCAAGGAGCATTTTGATAATAAATTGTTCCATTCTGCAGTAAACGTGTCTGAGTAAATTGTAGATTGAATCTTCTTGATTCTGCAACCCCTCTGGATCATAGTCCCTCTGATGTATTTTTGGAGTCCCATACAATCCCACCACAGTGCTCTTTCCACATCATAACTTTAACTTGTCAAAATTGCTTCTACAGGATGTTTCAGCAGATGATGCTTCCTGAATCTTTGGTGTAGATCTGCATGCCAGGAGTAAAAACATTCGATCTTGTGCCACAGGTGCAATATATCCCATTAAGCAGAACATTGATTGTGGATTTGTATGGCACGCAAACTGCATTCCACAATGATCAGGTGCACCGCTAGACCTCTCAGAACAAGAATAGGATGAGCATTATAAAGATGCCATCAATTTTAAATGGCAAGAATATTTCAAATGTGTCAAAACACTTTGGAGAATAATATGCTGGCAAGTTGAGTTCCTTCTTATTCTGCTGGGTCAGACGTGTCTAATAGAAGTATGGGGGGGATTAACATTTGTACTCACCTAGGTGGATGCAGCATTGATTTCCTGCTGCCTCTAAGACCGGGAACCGAGCAATCAAACACTTTAGCCCGCTGTCAGCTGAATGCAGGAGTACAGAACTAAGCACAGTCCTTTCACCCATTAGAGAAGTAGGCCAAAAGAGCTTTGGCCCTACTTTTCCTCTAAATCCCCCAGGGGTAGTGACATGTATTGTAAGCTACTTAAAGGGCCTGTAAAGCTTCACTTTTTTTTTAAATAACAAACATATCATACTTGCCTCCACTGTGCAGCTTGTTTTGCACAGTGGCCCCGATCCATGTCTTCTGGGGGCCCTCAGCGACTGTCTCGGGTCCTCCGTGCATCAGCTAACCCCCTCTAGGAAGCGCTCTCCCAAGGTGGTTAGCTGGCGGGTGCGCTCCCGAGTCCTGTATCCGGCGTCCATAAGCCGCCGACTACAGGACTTGGCCCTGGCATCATTGGAGTTGATTGACAGCAGCGCGAGCCAATGGCTGCACTGCTATCAATCTATCCAATGAAGAGCAGAGAAGACCGGGCCGACGTCAATCGCGTTCTCAGCGCAGGACTTTCGAGGGCTCAGGTAAGTAAATGGGGGGGGGGGGGGGGGAGGCTGCAATCGCCAAATGTTTTTTCACCTTAATGCTTTAGGACAGAGGTCGTCAACCCCCGGGCCGCGGCCCAAAGCCGGGCCGCACCGCCTCTCTAGCCGGGCCGCAACGTGAAGGGCCGTTGCGCTTCTATAGCCGGGGCACAGGGAAAACCGTCAGCGGTGCAGATGCCCGAGCAGAGAGATGACATCATCTCTCTGCGCTACGCACAGGCGCGCCGCTGTACCACGCTGTGTAAGGCTACGCTACACAGCGGCGCGGCCGGCTGATGAGAGAGAGAGAGAGAGAGAATGACCTCATCTCTCCCCGCCCACCCTCGCTGAATACTTTCCCGCAGTCTCCAATGGCTCCTCCCCTCACTCTCCCATGCTGAAACTGTAAGTACAGTGCACTCTGCACTGCTAATATTTTTATAATGGGACATTTAATATTATTGCTGCACTGGGACATCTAATATTTCTGCACTGGGACATCTAATATTATTGCTGCACTGGGACATCTAATATTATTGCTGCACTGGGACATCTAATATTATTGCTGCACTGGGACATCTAATATTATTTCTGCACTGGGACATCTAATATTATTTCTGCACTGGGACATCTAATATTATTTCTGCACTGGGACATCTAATATTATTTCTGCACTGGGACATCTAATATTATTTCTGCACTGGGACATCTAATATTATTTCTGCACTGGGACATCTAATATTATTTCTGCACTGGGACATCTAATATTATTTCTGCACTGGGACATCTAATATTATTTCTGCACTGGGACATCTAATATTATTTCTGCACTGGGACATCTAATATTATTTCTGCACTGGGACATCTAATATTATTGCTGCACTGGGACATCTAATATTATTGCTGCACTGGGACATCTAATATTATTGCTGCACTGGGACATCTAATATTATTGCTGCACTGGGACATCTAATATTATTGCTGCACTGGGACATCTAATATTATTGCTGCACTGGGACATCTAATATTATTGCTGCACTGGGACTTCTAATATTATTGCTGCACTGGGACATCTAATATTATTGCTGCACTGGGACATCTAATATTATTGCTGCACTGGGACATCTAATATTATTGCTGCACTGGGACATCTAATATTATTGCTGCACTGGGACATCTAATATTATTGCTGCACTGGGACATCTAATATTATTGCTGCACTGGGACATCTAATATTATTGCTGCACTGGGACATCTAATATTATTGCTGCACTGGGACATCTAATATTATTGCTGCACTGGGACATCTAATATTATTGCTGCACTGGGACATCTAATATTGATTCTATACCGGGACATCTAATACTTTTATACTGGGACTTTTATAATAAAACCAGTTAGTGACAATCTGTTACGCTTTGGTGGCAGGTGACAGTGACAATCCACATCTGGTGACAGTGACAATCCACATCTGGGGACAGAAAAGTGGCAATCCACATCTGGTGACAGGCTTTGCCAACGAGCCAAAATGAGTAAAAAACAAACGTCACCGCAGAGCTTTTTTGAAAAGGGGGAAAGACCCAATGATGAGACAACTGAAGACTCTTCCTAGACTGCAAAGAAGAAGAAAGCAGCATTTAAAAGAAAATGCCAAGAGTCCTATTTAAATTACGGGTTCATTGCATCAGGTGATTCACATTCTCCAAACCCGCTTTGTATAATATGTGGTGAGCGGCTATCCAATGAAGCCATGAAACCTTCAAAACTGCTTCGCCACATGGAGACCAGACACCCTTCATTAAAAGACAAGCCTGTTGAGTTTTTCAAAAGAAAAAAACGTGAACACGAAGGACAGAAGCAATTATTGAAGACCACCTCTTCGATAAATGCGTCTGCATTGAGAGCCTCATTCTTAGTGGCTAACCGTATTGCTAAATCTAAGAAACCATTTACAATTAGAGAACAGTTGATCCTGCCTGCTACAAAGGACATTTGCCGTGAAATTTTAGGAGAGGCTGCGGTTGAAAAGGTGGCGCGTGTTCCTCTTTCGGCTAGCACTGTAGCTAGACGAATTAATGAAATCGCAGAGGATATTGAAGCACAATTAATAGAGAGAATTAAGGAGTCACCATGGTATGCCATACAGGTCGACGAGTCTACTGATGTTGACAACAAGGCAACAATGCTTGTTTTTGTGCGATATGTTTTCCAGGAGGATGTCCATGAGGATATGCTATGTGCCCTCTTCTTGCCGACCAACACCACAGCTGCAGAATTGTTCAAGTCTTTAAATGATTATATGTCAGGAAAACTGAATTGGTCATTTTTGTGTTGGTGTATGCACGGATGGAGCTGCTGCCATGACTGGACGGCTTTCTGGTTTTACTACTCGGGTCAAGGAGGTTGCTTCCGAATGTGAGTCTACGCACTGTGTCCTCCATAGAGAAATGCTGGCTAGCCGAAAAATGTCACCTGAACTGAACAACGTTTTGCAGGCTGTGATTAAAATGATCAACCACATCAAAGTACATGCCCTTAACTCACGTCTGTTCGAACAGCTCTGTGAGGAGATGGATGCAGAGCACACACGCCTTCTCTTATACACAGACGTGAGATGGCTTTCTAAAGGTAGATCACTGAGCAGAGTGTTTGAGTTGCGAGAGCCGCTCCAGAGATTTCTTTCTGAAAAAGTCACCACTTGCAGCACATTTCAGTGTCACAGAATGGGTCACACAACTTGCTTACTTGTGTGACATATTCAACTTGCTCAACGAACTCAATCTGTCACTTCAGGGGAGAATGAGAACTGTTTTCAAGTCGGCAGATAAAGTGGCTGCATTCAAAGCCAAACTGGAATTATGGGGGCGACGCGTGAACAATGGGATTTTTGATATGTTTCCAACATTATCAGAGCTTTTGAAAGAGACTGAGCCAGAACCTTCTTTCACCCAGCTGGTGCATGATCACCTCTCTCAGCTTTCAAAAGAATTTGAGTATTTCCCAACCTCAAAAGACCCCCGAATTGGGAAGGAATGGATCCGTGACCCATTTGTGAATAAGCCAGGTCAATCCACTCTGTCCCTGCTAGAAGAGGGTCAACTGCTTGAGATCGCAAATGATGGTGGCCTTAAATGTATGTTTGAGACGACTTCAAACCTCAATACCTTCTGGATTAAAGTCAAGGCAGAATATCCTACAATTGCCACAAAATCACTGAAAAGCTTGCTGCCGTTTCCAACATCCTATCTTTGTGAAGCTGGATTTTCTGCAGTGACCGCAACCAAAAGGAAATTACGGAGTAGATTGGACATAGGAGACAGTGACACTCGAAGTGTGTTGCCTATCGCCCCAAGATGGGACTGCCTAGTTGCAGAAAAACAAGCTCAGGGCTCCCACTGATTCTGCATTATGGTGAGTAGACGTTGGGGGCATCACATACATCACGATCGCTCTGTTGTGTATAGACCCTCCCTCACTCAGTTAGTGCCCTTTTCAGGGTGAGTGGGGTAGGGTCGCCCGCTGTTGCCCCTATTGCTCTTTCTCTTCCTTACTCTCCTGTACTCCCCTTCACAAACCCTTATCTTGCCAATATATTGAGTAACTTGATAGTGAATTCTCCACTTTCGCTTATCCCTGCCAACACACTTGTACCACACTCAGCTGCCAGTGTTCTATCTCCTCTTCCATCTCCCGACATTTTCAGTATCGCGTTCTCCCATCTTATTGCTACGCTGTCTGTGTTTGTTCTACAGTTGAGTATTCATACACAGTGTATTGTACTTTACCAAAGTTATATTGTTCACTTTGTACTTTTTGCTGATTTTATCTGTACTGTTTGAAAAATCCTAATAAAATCTTTTGAAAAAAATGATGGTGAGTAGAACTATTTCATTTTATATTCCAATGTAATAGAAATAACATGCTTCGGTCATCCTGACACCATAACACTGTTTAGTTGCAGGGAAACAAGCTTGGGGCTCCCACTGATTCTACATTACAGTGAGTTGAACTATATAATCATTGTATTATATTGTAATAATATAAATAATGCACTTCAATCATCACGATATTATGGTATCAGAATGATTGAACCGCTAACGCAACACATCGCGATTCCTTCCTCCCTCCTACCGGGCCTTGGAAAAATATTCTTCCACAAAACCGGTCCTTGGTGCCAAAAAGGTTGGGGACCACTGCTTTAGGAGGCATTAAGGTGAAAAAAACATGAACCTTTACAACCCCTTTAAACAAGTCTGGTGGATTTTTACTTTTATGCACTAGGATCCCATACGGGGTCTCAACCATAGATGCAACGTGGATCTATTTTTGAGGTAATTCAAGCCAATCGTGAAGCTATACATATATCAGTACACAATCTATCTTTATGATTTGCTCATACCTTTTATGACAACCTAACTTGAGTTTGATTTACACCGTATATTTAAGACTTCTGTAATATCTATATACCGTAACTGATATTTGAAGTGTGAATAGAAGGAATCAAATGGGTGTTCACTGCCCACTTCTAGATTGCTAGCCATGCACTCATCTACAAATTTATAGAAACATCAAATTCATGAGCACTAAATTGTTGTATCTTGTTACCAAATACTTGTAGTAGAGTCCTTGCAGTATGTAGTAGTGGAAATTTGTTTAATCAGAACTGGAATGTCACTTTTAAGTTTGTATGCTATTTAGTTGTGTTTTAATGTGTGCATATAAATAATAAAAAGGTAAAACTATTCATCAGTGTAATAAAGCCTAATTTTACATATTTTTCTAGGCTGCTCATGAACGGTTAGCTGAAAATGACAGCCATGAGCTTTTACTCTTGTACAACATGTCTCAAGAAGCTGGTGTGTGGACGGATCCAGTTCTGGGCAACATACTTAACAGTCAAATCCAGGATCCCCTCCAGGGTAACACCTTTCATTTTATGATTATTTCTGCACTCTAGATATCAATGTGTAACAATATGCACTGTTAACCTAAATTTCATCTATAACTCTTCAGTTATCACTTTTTTTTCCTAGAATGGACAACTTATTCCCATTTTCTTAGCTTGTGTGAGCCAGATCATAGATCTAAATCTGACATTGTGTGATACCAAGGTCATACAACCAAGCTTAATTTCAATTAAGATAATTGCACTGACGGACAGAATGCCAAGGTTTCCTTTCCTGTAATCGTTTGGTATTGTGTTTCATGTGCGGGCTTAAGGCTGAAATACAGCATTGCATATTCACAGAACCTGTAAGGTTACTGGAAGTGATAAATTGTTCTGTTATGTATTCATGATAAAAGATAAGCGATGTAGTTTGATATTGCTTGTCTAGAAAAGTGACCTCTGAATTGCGTTAACAAGCAGCGCAACACTTTTTAGGTGTGTGTGTGTGTTGTTCTGTTTTACAACACTTTCCTTTGGACAGTAACTAGGAATGCTTTAGTTTGAGCATAACCTGAAATGTACTAATGACAGGCAAATGTATTTTTTTTTTTTTTTTTGCAACATTTTTAAGAAATGTGCTTAACTGCCTCCTGCACATATACGTCGGCAGAATGGCATGGCTAGGCAAAACCACGTACAGGTACGTGGCCCTTTAATTGCCTAGCCGTGGGTCGCGCGCGGCGGCGGCTCGCTCGCGACCAGGTCTGGAGCTCCGGGACCAGCGGACCCGTTCGCCGCTGGTGCCCCGCGATCGGGTCACAGAGCTGAAGAACGGGGAGAGGTCTGTGTAAACAAACCTCTCCCCGCGCTTCCTACTCTGCCTGTCATTGATCGGCTGTTCCCTCTCATCGGGAAAGCCGATCAATGACGTCAGCCCTGCCCCCTAATGTTAAAAAAAACACACATGTGACAGCCCATAACCCCTCCCCTCCCCCTAGTGTTTTTTTTTTTTTTTTTTTTTTTTTTTTACCAAAAATATGTAGAAGAATACGTATCGGCCTAAACTGAGGAGAAAATTTTTTTTTTATATATTTTTGGGGGATATTTATTATAGCAAAAAGCAAAAAATATTGCATTTTTTTAAAATTGTCGCTCTATTTTTGTTTATAGCGCGAAAAATAAAAACTGCAGGGGCGATCAAATACCACCAAAAGAAAGCTCTATTTGTGGGGAAAAAAGGACGCCAATTGTGTTTGGGAGCCACATTGCACGACCGCGCAATTGTCAGTTAAAGCGACGCAGTGCCGAATCGCAAAAAGGGGCCTGGTCCTTTGGCTGCCAATTGGTCCGGGGCTGAAGTGGTTAACCACCTAAGTCCAAAGTGTCATGTAGAAACGGCACCAGGACTCGGCTTCTCCTGTTTGTCCCAGCTGGCAAACCAGGTAGAGCACGAAGCTCCTCTGTAGTAGCTCTCTGTTCCCGTGACTATAAACACAATGCTTCTACATTGTTTACATAGGAAGTTGTATCACAACACTTTGTCAGACAGTATGTGTGTGCTTTTACCGCCTGAGCGTCAGATGCTTACGTTAACAAACACAATGTCATTCAAGATTTTCAGCTACTGCAAAGCTTATAAAATGTCAAGTGATCCTGCCAGGGACTCACTTCCTGTGCTCAGGCGATAACCCTACTGTGTGTCTCAGAGGAGCAGTGTTTCTTGCCCTAGAAATGGGGGTAGATTTGGACTACATAACACTTCTCCCTCTCTAACATAATGGAAGGTGCTTTGAAGTCAACAGTGATAACTAGAGGCATTGTTATCTGATAACTTCCTGTGCCCTTTCCTCTACAAACCGTTATCGGCTCACAAGGTTTACTGTTGAATGAGTGGATATTTATTTTTGCACTTGCTGAACAGATATAACAAAATGCTTCTAATTGTATGGTTAACACATCGTAAGGGAGCATAAAAGAGAAATTGTTAGGGTTTACATGCACCTTAATGTTGTAACTATTATTATTTAAGGTACTTGTATAGTGCTGTCAATTTACGCACCGCTTTACATATACAGTGTACATTCACATCGGTCCCTACCCTCAAGGAGCTTACAATCTAAGGTCCCTAACACACATTCTTATACTAGGGCCAATTTAGACAGAAGCCAATTAACCTACCAGCATGTTTTTGGAGTGTGGGAGGAAACCGGAGTACCCAAAGGAAACCCACGCATGCACAGGAGGGAGAAAATGCAAATTCCAGGCAGGTTGTGTCGTGGTTGGGATTCAAACAATTTGCTCTAACCATTTTTTTTTTCCTGTGTGTTGCAGTGTAATGTCTAAAGTAGCTAAAAGGCTACAAGCAGTTTGCTGTAAGGCTAAAAAAAAATTAAAAAGTTGACCCTATGCCATTGGATAAATATATGGGTCAGCCTCCTATTGAATTTCAGAATTCCCATGGCCCTGTATATTTTTCTGTCAGAGGAAGATATTTAAAGTTCTTGGAATTTATCAACATTCTCAGCTAGTTCCGCTTCC
Source organism: Lithobates sylvaticus (assembly GCA_028564925.1). Classification (NCBI taxonomy): domain Eukaryota; kingdom Metazoa; phylum Chordata; class Amphibia; order Anura; family Ranidae; genus Lithobates; species Lithobates sylvaticus. The sequence continues at coordinate 303,622,312 of CM053028.1, read as the reverse complement.
TGGGAAAGGGTTCAACATTATCACTGCCATAACGGTAAACTACCCCTTTTCTTCCATATCTAAATTGCAGCCACATATCATCGGGGTTCTTAAAGTAAACAGGCAAATACAGTTTATATACCGTATTTTTCGCTCCATATGACACACCTGACCATAAGACGCACTCTAGGTTTTAGAGGAGGAAAACACGAAAAAATAAATATTCTGAAACCAAATGGTGTACCAAAATATTTATCTGTGCCCATGAAATGCAGCCTGACCTGTGCCCATGAAATGCAGCCTTACCTGTGCCTGGCGAGGACGTCATCACAGTCGCCTGTCCACCTGTCACTCAGAAGACAGAGCAGCCCAAGCGGCTGTACTCCATTTGGCCACTGGGGCTGCTCGGTTTCCTGTCTTTTGAGTGACAGGAGATCGCCCGGCGCTGGCGGGAGACGGCCGCCCTGTATTGTGACATAGTGACGACGGGCGGGGGGCTGTTCAGTATTCGCTCCATAAGACGCACAGGCATTTCTCCCCATTTCTGTCTTATGGAGCGAAAAATATGGTAATCACTTCTGTATTTAATACCCCCCAGTTCTTAAATGCCTTTTTTCTAGGGTAAATAAATGTAGTCTTTGTAATCACTCATCGCAACAGAGGTCTTCCAACATACTAATACTCATTTTGTTGCTTTTCCTATGAATTCTTTCTAATTCAGGGCTATCCGTTCTGTGGATTAGTGACTAAAACTGAACTGCATATTAACAATGTAGCCAAACCAGTTGTTATAAAGAGACTAGATTATGAATGTTAGTATTCAAATTTATCCTTTCTTTTTTTTTTTTTTTTTTGCGAAAGCAGTGCGCTGACTTTGTTAGCTGTAGATTGGCATTGCTGTTGCGAAGTCTGTGATCACATAGACTTCCATTATCAAAGAGAAGAAAAGGTGCTGCTCACCAACCCAGTGCATTAGTATGTAGATGATTGTGGCCTCAGCCAGTACCTCTCCAGTCACACCCCCTGCTGCAGCCATGATCCTGATTTTCAATTTGCAGCCAGTTATGGCTTTTCCTGTAGACGTGATCCCAGCAGATTCTACAACTGCCTGATCACTTCTACAGGGCATGGAAGAGGGGCCCCCTCGCCATACCTTTCCTGAGCCCTGCTGTGTGATCAAGGAGCCCAGGATTGTTGCGTTCTGTCTGACCCGGTAAATACAGAGGATAGAGGCAAATCCATACCCGCCTCTCCTCCTGTGACGAATGAAACCAGAAGATGAAAATTTCCTCACCTCTGTTAACCAGCTTGTAGTAATCTGATCAAACCAATCTGAGTTTGATCAGATGCTTTTGGGGGGCAGAGGAGGGATCTGGTGTCTAATAAACCCAATATCTTGCAGTAAAGAGTACCTGTAACTGATTATGATGCAATAAAGTGTACCAAAAAAATGTTTGAAAGAACAGTGTAAAAAAATTACATAAAATGTAAAGCCCTCTGCCTCGTGCTTATGTGCAAATATCTGCATGCATGTGTGAACTGCGATCGCACACCACACTTGAGGTATCTCCACAAACATCAGAAAGGGCAATAATTCTAATGCTAGACCTCCCATTTTGAACTCTAAACTGGTGGCCTTTAGGGGCTTTTAAAATGTCTCCTATGGATATTTTTTTAGGTTCTGTAGTTTTTTTGCTATGCCACTGGTGTGCGTAATTTTTGAAGCGTGACATTTTAGGTATCTATTTACTCAGCGTAATGGTCTTTATATTGTACCAAAATTGTGTATTTTGTTTGTGCACTAAAACACAGTGTTTTTTTACTTATTTTTTCTCTGAAAATTTGCGTTTGAATAACGGCTGTGCAAATATTGTATGACCTAAAGAAAAATGCAATGCCCACCATTTTATTCTCCAGGACTTTTGCTTTCACAATATATTATTATTGTTTGGGGGTGTTGTAATTTTCTAGCAAGAACGTGCAGAATTTTACATGCATGAGAGAAATGTCACAATTGGTCCAGACAGCAAGTGACAAAATATACAGCCTCAATGCTCTTTTTGTTTCATTTGCCTGCAGCTTTGGATGGAAAGGTTTGCTTTAAGCCCCTTTCACACTTGTGTGACTTGTCTTGCGACTTGGGACAGCAAAGTCGCATGACAAGTCGTATCCCATGATTTCCAATGAGTACCATTCATATCTGTGCGACTTTAAGTCACACCGTAGTCTCTGTACAACTTTGGTCTGACTTTGATTCGAGTTGCGGTCCATAAACCAAGTTTACACGGGCATTCCCTGAAATCACGTCAATATCGCGGCCGCAAAATCGCGGTAAAATCGCCCGACTTTCAATTCGCAGCAGTGTGAAAGGGGCCTTGAGTTACAGTAGAAACATGGCATAATATTTGCAATAATTTGGTTTATTAGTGATGAGCAATTCCCTTATCACAGTATTGTTTTTACATATATGCATGTGTCATGTTTTTGTGGCTGCTGTGTAGTATACTTCTGAGGTTAATTTATTATTTTAAACCGTTATATTTCTATATCTAAAACTGGCCTATGTTTTTCCACAGCTGATGGTTTTCTGTGTTTGGAAGGCCCATTGCTACTGGAGATGCGAATTAAGCGACTTCTTAAACTCGGCAAAGTGGCTGAGGCAACAGCCCTGGCAAAATTATGCTCCGACCACCCAGAGATGAGCAGGAAAGGGCACTTCAAACAGCTTTACCTGAAATGTCTTTGTGCTGCCTCACCAAACATAAAGCTTATAGAAGAGGTCTGTTTTTGTTTTGTGTTTTTTTTGTTTACCATATGCTTTGAGAAAATCCCATCTTTCACCTGCCAACCCTTTTGGGTTTCTATTTGGCTCTATGCTGAACAAAATCATAGCATAATCAAAGCTTTGGACTTGCCCAAATAAAGGATATCTGCAGTAATTCTTGCTCTAAAGTGGTTGAATAGGAACAGTTTGTTTTTTCATATTTTTTTGTGAAAGAATTCTGAATTAAAATATGAACTACTTTAATTATGAATAAAAGAAAATAAACATTGTATTTTAGTATGCATTCAAATGATTGGATACCTGTGTACACCACTTCTGAGCCTATTCATAGACTTGGCAGCACAACATGTGCTGCTATTGTTGGAAATTGGCCCTATATTTTACATGCTTTCTGAGCCCTGTCATATGGCTGTTGTGGATGTAGATACTTTTTAAAGTTACTCATTTTCTTTTGTATTTTTTTTTTTCTTTAGATTGCCAAAGTAGATTGTAAGGATGCATTGGAAATGATCTGTAATCTGGAGTCAGAGGGGGATGAGAAAACCTCACTTATACTGTGTGCAGCATTTCTGTCCCGACAGCTACAGTTTGGGGAAATGTACTGTGCATGGTAAGTTGTGAACTAAATGAGCAGAGGACATTTACAGAACATTTAATGTGAAATGCTAAAGTAAAGTTTTTGAATATTTAAAATGAGTGGGTAAGTACAAAACTAAAGTGGGCTGAAAGAAAATAAATTTAACCGATTTCCTCCATCCGCGGTATACTGCACGGATGGGCCTGCCCGCTCTTCTCCAAGAGGAAAATAATAGTAAGCTACAATGTATAGCCAGTGAGTGCTGGTTCGAGGGCGGAAAACGCTTTGCTATACCACTGTGTGGGGGTTGGTGAAGTCCTAGGGAGGTAGATTCACCCAGATCCGCCATCGGGAGGTGTAGCGAGAAGGTATTCTCTGAAAGTGTGGGTGTATCATATTTAGATCAGACTGGTGTTAAGGCTTATAATGTAGTATTAGCTGAGAGTGGGTCTTGCCAAAGTCAGTGTCAGCAATTAGAAAATCTTTTGCATACAAGCAATCAACTGGACAACTTATAGTATATTGGTATAATCTGGGGGTCATGCCGATGGCAACTATCTCCACAGAATGGTGTGTGCATATGAACCAGTAAACATAAACAAACAAAAAAGTAAAGAACAAGAAAAAAAACGCGTAGTAGGCATAACAAACTTATAATATGTAAGTACCTCTAAAGCCTCACACACGATCGGACTTCAAACAAACTTTTCCGTGGATTTCTGTCCAAAGGGCGATGGCCGTGTACTTGGTAGGGATAAACTAACTCACTCCAACAGAACAATTGAATAACCCCTGTGTTAATAAACAAATAAAATTAAATAAACCCCTGCTGTTGTTTACAAAGGTAAAGACCTTGAAAGTGAAAAACATACAAAATAAATGTATAAACTGCGCTAGCGGGAAAATGCTTGCTGTGTAATTAATATCACCAAAAAGTGACCAGTACGTTTAGTCAATTATGATACCTCACAAAGTGTACCAAAAAAAATGCTAAGTGCTAGATAGAAAATAAACGTGTACTTGGTAGGCATACACACACAGCAGGACTTTTTCAACCAACTTTCACCAAATCACGTGGTTTTTCAGCTCTTTACCGCCACCCTTTGGTCAACTTCTCTATTGTCTGATCTTTTGCATTAGTTCTGAGCATGCGTGTTTGTACTTTGGACTAAAGTCCTATGGACTTGTGTACACACGATAGGATTTTGCACCATAGGACTTTTGTTGCCGGAAAGTTTGTCTGTTTGCACAGCCAACATTTGTCCGATGGAGCGTACACACGCTCGGATGTTGCCTTAAAACGGGTACTTTGCACGTTTATTGTCAAAAAGTCTGATCGTGTGTATGGGCCTTACGATTCGCATGGGAGGCTGTCTTAGGCCATTCTTTATTTTTTTGGTCCCGTAAACTGCAGTAAGTTAAGGGGGCTTGGGTGGTATTATGCCCTCCTAAGGTGTTGCAATGCTACCCCTAAGGTGGACGTGGTATCGTTCCCATTCCCTGTCTCTGCGCCTAAAAGGTGCCTTGGGTGTTGCAAAGTAGGATAAGTTCACTATCCACCGGATGCTTGAGCGTGTGGGGGGGCTCTCCAGTTAGTATTAGGATGTACCGTGCCCCATATCCTTGTGCCCTGCAAGTGTTTGCATGCAGGATTATCCAGGGTTTTTTGTACTCCCGAGGGTGGAGGCTAGTGACTGTTGCTGTGGTCAGTAATCTGACCTATGGGGGTGAGCTTCGTCTCTTATCCATAGGAAAAACCTCATCAGCGGGATATGTTCTCCCCCTCCCCTTCATGTACAAGAGAGCCCTGCTGTCTCTGTGGGTGACATAGCCCAATTAACTCTTTTATGCGGGGTGTATATAAACTGAGCCGCTGTCTATAGACCATATTGGAGTAAGGATTCCCCTTCTGCAGGTTAATGTAACATTGCGTGATGCACACTCATTTCACCTGAACTGAACCGTGGCGCACGCTGGGGCCCCTGTGCTGTTTGGGAAGTGAGCCTCGTACTGTATTAGCTTGGGGGGGTGGTATGTAACTCCATGGCTGTCATTGGAATTGAGAGAAATCGGATCCCCATGAGAGTTGAATGGGGTTAGCCATCAAAACGTATACGGCAGCCCGCAGTACACTGCCGCCAAAAGCCGAATACTCGGCTGCTCGAACATCCACTTGATAACATTTTGTGAACGTATGCACTGAAGACCAGGTAGCAGCCTAACAAATCTGATCCACAGATACCTGGTGGTGAAAAGCCCAGGAGGTTTCTACACCCCTGGTAGAATGAGCTCTCACCTTAAAGGGAGGAGCTTTATGTTTCAGACTGTAGGTCTGAGTGATCAATTGACAGACCCGATTGGCAATGGAAGCTTTGGAAGCTGCCTGCCCCTTCTTGGGTCCTTTTTGGTAAAGCAAAAAAAAGTCTGATTCTCAGGTCTCCGCAGATCTAGACAAATAAACCTTGACTACCTGGACAACGTCCAAAGAATGCAATTGTCTCTCTTCCACCGGACGAGCCTGAGAGAAAAAAGAAGGCAAAATAATGTCCTGATTTAAATGAAAGGCCGACACCACTTTTGGCAAAAAAATGGACCAGGTCGTAACACGACTCTGCCATGGTGAAGGATCAAGTATGGCTGCCTGCATGAAAGGGCCGCCAACTCTGACACCCTCCTAGCCGAGGTGATTGCCATCAGGAAGGCTAGCTTGCATGACAGCAAGTCTAATGGAATTTCCTTAATGGGTTCAAATGGTTGTTACTGTAACAGACAGCACCAAGTTTAAGTCCCAAGGACACATATGTGACCTAATGGGAGGAAGCAAGCGAGTTGCCCCTTAAAGGTTTGGATCAGTGAATGGGAGGCTAAAGGCCTTTGGAAGAATACTGATAGGGCTGAAACTTGACCTCTGATTGTACTCTAAGCCAGTTTGATTTCCACAGCTGACTGTAGAAAAGAGAGAATTATCCCAATCGCATATTTCCGCGGATGCCATTTTCTGGCTTCACACCAAGCAAAATAAGTCTTCCAGACCTTATGATAAACCTTCCTTGTGATAGCTCTTCTAGCATTCACTAGAGTAGACGCCACTGGTCCCGAGATACCACGGTCCTTTAACACCCTGGCTTCAATAGCCATGCCGTCAAATTTAGAGACTATAAATTGGAGTGGAATAATAGGACCTTGAGTCAGTAGATCGGGGCAACGTGGAAGCGTCCATGGCCCGTCTATTGTCAGTCTTACAATCTCCGGGAACCAGGGCCTTCTGGGCCAGGCGGGTGCCACCAGAATGACTGACTGGAATCCCCTCTCTCTGAATCCTGCACAACAAATGTGGAGGGAGAGGGATCAGAGGGAAAGCATAAACCAGGGAGTACTGGCTCCATGGAACTATCGAAACATCTGCTCCAATTGCCAGAGAATCTCTTGGTCTACCTCTGGCCATCCCCAACATTGGCAAATTTACAGGAACACCTCCTGGGTGTAGGGACCATTCCCCTAGGCAGACCTGCTGGCGGCTGAGATAATTTGCCTTCCAGTTCTTTACTTCTGGGATATAGACTGCCGATATTATTGGCACATGTCCCTCTGCCCAGGCTAGTATGTAGTTCACCTCTTTCAGAGCTGGTCGATTCCTGGTACCGCCTTGGTGGTTTATATAGGCCATTGCCATGGCATTGTCGGACTGAACCCTGATGAGGCAGTCCTGAAGCTCCACCGTCCAGGATTGTAGAGCCAGACGTACTTCTAGGATGTTGGTGGGCAGGATCTGCTCTGTCCCTGACCATTTCCCCTGGGCAATGAGCCCATCTAGGGTTGCTTCCCAGCCTGAGAGACTGGCATCTGTAGTCAGTACTCTCCAAGTTACAGAGGGAAAGGATTTTCCCTTTCGCAGGTTCTGATCCTGCAACCACCAGTTTAGGCTTAAGCATGCCTGAGGAGATGAGCACATTGGATAATCCAGGGCTTTTCTTCCTCTGTTCCAAGCCAACAAGATATCTCGTTGTAAAGGCCTAGAATGGAACTGGGCATAGGGCACTGCCTCGGAGGATACCATCCTCCCTGGAAGACTCGTACAGAGCCGAATAGAGGGTTGTCTGGTGCCATTTATCCGACACACCTGATCTTTTAGGGCACAGATCCTTACGGGTGGCAAGAATACGCTTACTTGGATTGTGTTTAGAATCGAACCTAAATATTTTAGACTTTGAGCTGGTCTCAAGGCTGACCTTCTTATGATCCAGCCTAAGCATTTCAAATACCTCACTGTGTATATTATGCTCTGTTCTAGAGCCTGTTCTGAGCGATCTCTGAGCAGGATGTCGTCCAGATACCCGAGCACCAGAATCTCTTGTGCCCTTAAAAGACTCAGTACTGGTGAACCCAGGGAGGTGTAACAAGCCCAAAGGGTAGAGCCACAAACTAAAAATGACGTTCCTCTACTGCAAAACGTAGGAAAATCTGATGAGGCTGAAAGATGGGTACGTGTAAGTACACGTCCTTTATATCGATGGAGGCTAAAAAGGAGCGGACAGACTCCATCTGAAAGGATTGTAGCCATAAATAGTTTTTCAGGGACCTTAGGGCCAGAATGGGCCTTGTGTCCCCGTTTTTGGTTTCTGAACCATAAACAGGTTTGAGTAAAACCCTGTGCCCCTTTCAGGCACCGGAACCTCTGCAATCACTCCTTGATGCACTAGATGTGGTGCCTGAAGCAATACGTTTATTTTTGGAGGATTTGAGGGAACGCTGGATCCTGGAAACCTCTGAGGGGGCACCCCCTGTAACTCCAGCTTGTAACCGCGAGATATAATTGAGGTGACCCACTCATCCTGAATTGTTTTCCAAATGTCCGCAAAGTGCAGCAGCCTCCCCCACCCGATGGAGTAGGGCTGTCCCCTCAAAAGAAAGACTTGGTGCTGCTGGGTTTAGAAGAACTTTTGACCCAGGGGTTTTTCTGGTCCTGGCCTTTTGGGGCTTGCCCCTGGCCTTAGGGTGCTCATGCTGATCCTCTTATTACTGCTGAACTGTTTTTGAAGCGCTTTTCTTATTTGGAGTATGCAAGTGCAATTCTTATTACTTTTTAATAAAACATTCCTTACAGAATTATGCTACGTGCCCCTCTCTCCTTCTTCTATATCTTCCTGGTTGGGCTCATTCACCCATGCATCTCTAACCTGTCACATTCAACGCTTATGAGAGTGATTACCTGGAGGTAACATCCATGCAGAGCCGCCTGGATCCTTTGGGTCATCATTTAAAGCCTGTTTGACTCACCAGGTGTATACCTGTGGGTCCACGCTTTCCAGTAATCGGCTAGTGCTTTCGGTGGTGGATTCCTCTTGTCACATATTTTCATTTGGATATTTACTTAAGACAGTTTTTTGATCATTATTCACATTCGGTTAGATGTCATTATCTGGACTTTTTGTCAATTACTATTGGTGTTTAATTTTTTGCACCTGTAGACCCCTTTTCAGGGTCCTCTCTGGCCATTGTGGAATTTATCATATTTAATATATGTATATTTGTCACTTATTCGTTTACCTAACTTCACGTTTGATTTTTTAGCGCTGCACTTTCTCCACAATATACGTTTTTATCCATTTACACATTGCGCTGGCTGCTAATATTCGGACACTGCGGTATATATATTTACTTTGCCCCTGGCCTTAGCGACTTGTTGGTGGCAGAACCGCCCTGACACTGAGACATTAGAGGAAGCAGTCCCTGGGTTTTTAAATGAGGGTCGTTTGGTGCTTTTCTTCACAGGAAGTAGAGAACACTTCCCTCTGGAAATCCTTTGGATACATTTGTCCAAGTTATCACAGAATAAAGGTTCCCACTGAAATGGGAAACCTGCCAAAGGAAGCTCGGCTGTCCAGTTCTTAAGCCATAAAAGTCTGCGCATATGTACAGACAAGAGAGCCAGACGAAAAACCTGCTCTATTGAATCCTTTAAAGCATCAACAGCAAAACACAGCGCTCAAGGAATCTGTCTTGCTTTCAGGCAGATCATCCTCCTGGTTAGGCCTATCAGGCTATTTGACTTGATCCTTTACGGACTGCCAAATACCAATTTCTGCAACAGCTGGCTGAATAGTTGAACTGGCCAAAGAAAAAGGAAGCTTTTAATAATTCCAATTCCTTGTCAACAGGGTCTTTCGAGCCCTGTGTGTCATCTACTGGACAAGTTTAAGTTCTTGTTGAAGGAAGAGACTGCTGCATCTACTGCTGGCATGCTTCATTTTTTTTAACAAACTTTTCATCCATGGGATATAAAAGGGAAAACCTTTTAGGAGACAAAGTCCTGTCAGGATGTTCCAGATCAGCATACACCGCCTGTTCCAACGGGGTGTAGCGGGAAAGTCTGTGCAACCTGAAAAGGTCTCTGAGATCCCAAAGAGGACCTGGGGGGCTCAGTCACCTCTGCAAGAGGAAACTTAAAGGCAGAACGAACCATTTCGGTCAGAGTCGGGATCAAAAGCCTCTGCGACTGAGAGGCAGACATTGACTGACTTGATATCTTCTTGTCCAGATTGCTCAGAAGCAGACTCATCTGCCGTGCACTCCACCGAATCCTGAGCTTTCAGCGCTTCCCCGTCCTTAACCCATTCCTGCTCCAGACTAGGAGACTCCGGGAAGGGGGAGGGGGGATCTGTCACGCTTCCTGCCACCCTGCTGGATGGAGGCAATCATGCGGGCAATCCTGTGCTCTAACCCAGCTAGGGCTGAGGATAGTTCATCCTTAGTGAATAAGGGTGAAGCAGCAGTGTTGACTGTAGGCACAATACCAGATAAGCGCAGCAGCTCAGATTGCCCGGGAGCCTCTGTTCTTTCAGGAGATGCAACACTAGGGATACGCCTAGGTTCATCAGGAACTACTGATGACATAGGTGTGCCCTTCCCTATGGTGTTAGTCCCACTCCTCTTTTTGGAAGAAATTCAATGCCTGCAAACGAAGAGTACTTGGGTGTAGTTAAAATACCTCAGAATGGAGACCCTTTAATAGGGCTCACCAAGCCCCTATGCAACAATCCTGCTAAGCACCTTTAGCCTGCCGCACGTGAGTAAGGAAAAATTAACCACTGCAAGTGTCTGTCCAGAGCCCTCTGTTTCCCACAGCTGCCTTCTGGAAGCACCACATGGTTGGCCTGCACAGCTTAAATAAGCTTGGTGTGCGCCGGAACATTCCATGCGTGTGTGCGGTCCCAGCGAGGGGGCGTGACTGTATTCGCGTACAACGCAAATCTTCATCCCCCCAATCTAAGGGCTACGACGCATGTGCAGACAAAGTCGCGTGCGCCATGACCACCAAACTGCTGAGCCCAGCGGCGCTCTTGTGAACGCACATGTGCCATGGTGAAAAAAGGCAAAACAGCGCATCATACAGGTAAACGGCTACACACAAGCAAAAAAGTACACTTTGCAAACACCCAGAGCTAGCACAGAGCCCCCCCGTATGGTCACCGCACACAGGTGTCCAGCCTTTAGCTAGCTTGACTGATTGTTACAATCCCTGGGACACCCCACAATAAAATAAAGGGGTTTCACTTATCCGTCCAGGCACAGGGTCACTTAGGGCCCTTAGCCTCTATCTTCACCCTTTACGGCGGGTTCCTGTCGCTTGGACCTTCAAGGACTGGGTACCCTTTCATGTTTTAGGGTCCACTCCCTTGGACCTGTACAGAACCCTGCAGGAAATGCCTTTGGGCTGTAGTGTGCAGGATTTCAACTCCGCAGGGTCCTGCGCCCGGAGGGCACGTCGCAGGCAAAACCTTGCAGGATCTTGAGTCTTTTTTGCGAGGCACCATTTATCGAAGCATAAAAGCCTGTGTCAAATGGATCCAAATGGTCAATCCCTTGATTCATTTTTGAAACCGTTTGTGGGACTAGAGACCTTTGGTCTACTAGTGTCCATTCACCAAATTATGAAGTATAGGCCAGCAGGTAATAAATATTAGTCTGACTCTGTGTCCCATGATGTATGAAAAAGAAATGTAAATATTGCAGAATATACAGCCTCATGCTACATAACTAAGCTCCATTTCAGGCTGAATAAACTAAATTATTAATGTATCTTAATAGAAAACTATCTCTTAGGTAGATGTTAAAAAAGAAAAAAAAGATTTTACATTTTTTTTTTTTTTTTTTTTTTTTAAATATTCACCCTGGTTTCAGGCAAACAATTTTACACTTGTAGACTTGGCTTATGTGTCCTGGAGCAAGGGTCAGGATGTCCATCCACGCTCCTTCTCGGTAGCTTGGATTTTGGCCTTTCTTCAACAGGATGTTGAACAAAAGCTTGCCATGGTAATATTAAGGGCCAGAATTCTGCCCTGATGATCTACTTTTAGTGCACTCCTTGGGAGTCCAGGTTTCTACCCTGGCGATCTTATTTCAATGCATGCCTTCCATTCAGGGTGTTTTTAATGTGCCGCCCCCTGTTCTCTCCCTGTTGCCGCTGTGTGAGCTGAACTTGGTTATGTCTGTCCCCCAGAAGCCACCCTTTGTAAGCATTCCGGATATACCCCTACTTACAGTGGTGGGTCTCGGCGCTGGTGGCCTTGTCTTTTGAAGTCTCCCTGTCTGGTCTTTCACAGGGATTAGGGGTTTCTCCATCCAGGTCTCTCCTTCCTTCTGAAGCTAGTGTCTCATTTTCCACCTGAATGAGGACATTATTCTGCATTCAGTGTGTCCATGGGCTTTGTACCCTAAGGAGGTGGTGCTGCATCGCTTGGCTGTAGTCAATGCGGTTTGTGTATACCGGTCTGAAAAGGCTTACATTTTAGGAGGTTGGACTCCTTTTCTTTATTTTTTTTCAGAATCACACACTGCCAACGGAAAGGCCTGGCTGCCTCTTCTGCCACTCTTTTCAGATAGCTTCAGCAGTCTCGAATGTCGGATGTATGTCATTTGTGGTCCTGACTCCCCCCTTCCCTGTCTTGGCACACTCCATCAGTGCAATTAGGATCTCGTAGGTTTTGTGACATCAGGCACCTGTTAGGTTTTCATGGTGGCTAACTGATCATTTCTGCACACATTTTATAAAGCTGATGTTTTGCGTCTTTGAATGTTTGTTTTGGCCGCAAGGTTTTGCGGGCTGCTGTTTCCCCTTTTCACGTAAAAAATCTCATAGGTAGTAGAAACCCTTTGCTCCCACAATCTTGGAAGGGCAAGAAACCATGACACAAGCAAGGACCACCTTTTTCTGCACATAAGCAGATTTTTTTGGTTCTCCAAGTACCCTGGCAAAGGATTCCAATTAATTAAGACCAACTCTGAGGGTCCCAAATGACCATGGCAGCACAATCTCCCCAAGCCTGTGGAGAAGCTCTCCCTCTCACAAAGGTGGGGCTTCCTCTTCACTGGTTCACACATCTTTGCATTTCTGACAAATGGGTTTGCAAACTGCTTAGGCTAGGCTACAGGGTAGAATTTTTCTTATCCACCAGACAAAATATTTTCCTTTTCTTCCAATCTGTCTTTGCTTTGGTAAAGTTGGTACTGTCCCGCAGGTGGTCCTCTCTGCATTTGGGCCTCCATGGTTTTTCACCTGCGCAGTTCCACACTTGAGTTCTGCAGAAGGAAACTAGCCAGATGGGATACGTTACCTTCGTCATTGGACAGACGAGTGTGTTGCACATTCACTTAAATCTTCCAATTTCTGGTGGCTTTGCTGAGTGGCATATATTTTCTTCTTCATTTGACTGTGGTCCTGACGGAAGCCAGCCTGTCCGGCTTTTGTTGGGAGTGATGGGTTAACTGTTGGCCCAGGGCCTCTGGACAAAGGAATCTCAGTCCACCTTTTGGTGTCTTGGAGCTATGGGCAATCAGGTTTTGTCTGGAGCATCTTCAGGAACAGTCAGAATCAAGTTTGGCAATGCCATGGCGGGGGAAAACTGGCTGGCAGACTACCTCAGCTGTCAAAGTTTGGACCAAGGAGTGGTCTTACACCCAGGTTTTCCATCAGATATGCCTGCAATGGGGCATCCTGGATGTGGATCTCCTGGTGTCTCGTCTCAATAGGAATGTATCCAAATTTTTTGCACGGACATTAGGAGTACTACTCTCTACTGCATGGTCTTTAATAAAGACAGTGCATTGGCACCTTGCCCAACCGGAGTGCTCCTCATCTCTTGTGTGGCAAGCAAAACGCATTGCTGCAGGGATCTGTGTCCCCAAGGATCTTCGCCAGACAACATGCTGGGTCTCTGTTAAAGGTACACCCTGCTGGGGATGGAGCTCATCCAGAAGCTTTTGTAAGACCCACCAGGCATTAGGTCTTTGTTCTGTGGCTGTTCCTCAATTTTTAATTTTTTGAGTAAGATTCTCCAAATGCCTTCCCTTGTTTTTCCCTTAATCAGATGCTTGTTCTTATCAATAAAGCTACTTTTCCTTTTTCTGGCTATGGACACTCTGCTGAACTAGTTTGTGTCCTTAAATCCCTAGAACCATTTCGGATGGTCTATGATCTTTTCTTCCGTTTTGACGGATCTGGACGTAGCCTTTCGCCAGTCTGGGGTTGATCAGAATCTGGAGCAGCTGTGCATGGCAATCAATCAGCTTCCGTTTTGCTTTCAAAGCAGAACTAACAAAAAAATCTGAGGCTGATTGGTTGTGCATGACAGCTGCTCCAAATTTTGTCTGCTCCAGTTTTTTAAATATTCCCTTCACCAGCCTGCTTTCATTGATTGAAGCTCTGGCAAAGCTAGTATCTAACCTGCACAATTTATTTTTATTTTTTACAGGGAATTAACACTGTTCTGGAGCAAACTACAAAGAAGGGTTGAGCCATCTATCCAAGTGTATCTGGAAATATGTCGCCAACTTTCTCAGCTCACAAAAACCGTGTATCATATCTTCTTTCTAATCAAAGTTATTCAGTCAGAGGTAAGGATTATATTACACCTAGCTAGAATATAATATCATGTATTTCACCCCTGTCCTCACTGTACTTACCTCCTGCGATGCTTGGCTCTCATTGCCCATGTAGTTTGCCCAGTAGTCCGAGGATTTGAAATCCCTGCTCTTCTCCCTCTTTTCTGTGCAGCGCTTCCCAAGAGACCAGAGCGATTCTGATTGATCAGTGCCCCCACAGTGAATCACTCTGGTCCATCCAAGGATCGCGCTCAAAGAAGAGCAGGGATTTTGAATCCCCAGACCACTGGACAGGCTTCATGGTCCCTGACAATTCAGCATCCCCAGAGGTAAGCATAGTGGGGGCTAAAGGGGAATGTTTTTTTTATGGTTTCATTTTTTTCTTCTAAAGGTGAAATTTATTGATGGACTTTAAGGCCCCTTTCACACGGACGCAGTCAGTTTAGGCACGTCAAAAACGTATCAGTTCTTATCCGTTGTCTCATCCGTTTTCATCCGTCATCCGTTCCGTTAATGTCCGTTTTCATCCGTTTTTTGTCCGCTTACATCCGTAAATGCACACGTTTACGTCCGTTTTTTCATCCGTTTTTGTATACGTTTTGTTCCGTTTATATGTGTGCCTGTGCCTTTTAAGAGGTTGAGTTCACAGATAAACACAAAACGGATCTTAACGGATCGGACGTTGACGGACAATGTCCGTCAACGTCAGTTAATATCCGTTTTGACGGATCTGGACGTAGCCTTGTACGTTTAAAAAAACGGATAAAAACGGAAGCGGAGGTTAACTGATGGTGACGGATGTTCATCCGTCTGCCCATAGGAATGCATTGTCGTCCGTCGACGGATGGAAGAAAAACGGATAGACGGTCCGTCCGTGTGAAAGGGGCCTAATACACACAAAACCAAATCTAACTGAAAAATTTGTTTTTTAGGTTTTGTTTTATTTGTAGATATTTGTTGCAGGCAGATGCAAATCTTTGCAGGAAGACAAGGAAAATAGATCTCAAGCCCAGAGGTTTTTACATGGTTGTGATTTGTATAAACAGGTCTTCAAAGTAGATTCAGAGAGGACCTGTACTGAGATGTGTCCATAAAGGCTAGTCAGTTTTGCGAGTAGGTCGCCTGCAGCTGCTCTTTTCCCCCATTACAAATTTACAATGCCTTGTTCTGTACGGTCTATAGAACCAGCCATCTTGGCATAGGAACTCGGCGCGGCACAATAGTGGCATAACCAAGTCTATAATTCTTGATACTGGCAGTCAGAGGCAGGAGGTGTCTTGGAGCTCATACTGAAGGTACAAAAAAGAAGTGCTACAGCAGACACGGTAGCAGTCAAATGTCAGGAAGTACACTGATTTTGTTCAGGAGAAATTCTAGACAAATTCCTTGTCCGAAATTTCACAATTATTACTTAAAGTGGTGTTTCCCCCTAAAAAAAAAAAAAAGGCTTAAAAAATCCTATGGGGTCCCTCGTAGTCTGCCTCCTGCGTAGCCTTGGCTGGTGACATCACTTCCCCTCGGCGCAGGAAGTGCTCCCCAGTCATCTGGGACCTGTCACGTGTCCCAGATGACTGTGCGGCCAATCGCGGCGCAGGGGGCCCACAGTTGCAATGCCGGCGCCGCCGAGCGGATCGGGGGGCTCCCGGAGCTTTGACCCCGCATCGCTGGACCCTGGAACAGGTAAGTCTGATTATTAAAAGTCAGCAGCTGCAGTATTTGTAGTTGACTTTTTTAATTTTTTTAATTTTAAGGGATACACCTCTTTAACCACTTGAAGAGCGAGCCGTTTTCTGAGATTTGTTTACAAGTTAAAAACTTTTTTTTTTTTTTTTTTTTTGCTAGAAAATTACTTAGAATTTCCCAAATTTTTATATAATTCAGAATTCAATGGCGGTTGTTGCAACTTTTTATCTCGCACAGTATTTGTGCAGCAATTTTTCAAACATGTTTTTTTTTGGGAAAAAGTTTTATGCTTTAAAAAAAACAAAAAACAAAGTTAGCCCAATTTTTTTTGCATAATGTGAAAGATGAAGTTATGCCAAGTAAATAGATACCCAACATGTCGCGCTT